>KB671987.1:237575-398971 GCA_000349105.1 Anopheles epiroticus | reverse complement strand
GTTATTTTTTTTTCAATCGTTTTCATAGTTCACATAACAATCGTACAGAAGTATTGTACCATTAACTATTACTTTGCCTTCATGAAAGTTTAACCTTTACCACAGCTGCTCATCAATTACGGCCCCGTGGTACATTGACTCCAGTGACAGTTCCAATTCGTTCAGGTAAATAAAAAAAACAGACAATTCAACCAACGAACAACGAAAAAAACATAAGTCACATGAAGTGTGCGGTTTGACAAGGTTAGGCAGTGTACTAGCACAGCAAAGCACAAAAAACCTCATGCCCATTCCCTCTCGCTTATTATCTTTTTTGTTCCATTAAACTTATGACCATCGTTTGGTCTGCGTGATCGTCAAGTCAAGTGTATGTGTTGCGGCATGGAAACCACACCTCTGTGTGGTTGTGTGTCTAAGTGCTGGTACTCTTTTGGTCTCGGGAGTCGTCGATGAGTAGTCGTTTGCTTTTCAGCTGCTTATCTATTATTTGATCTGTGTTGGAGTACTTCTTTGCTAAGCTAGCATTGGGCGCGTTTCAGCGGCGTGGGGAGTGGCAGGTGAGTCATTAAAAATGGACAGTTGCCGTGTTTTAAGCTACTTGAATAAAATATTACTTTCAAAAAAGTTAAATCTTACATCATGGAAAGGAAATACACAAAGGGAGACTTTATACGCCGAAGCAGCCACCTGCAACTTAACCCTCAAACAACAGTAACGTCCTTCACGTGAGAACCGCCCTTGCTGCATGTAATATTGAACGAGCTGTGATGCAATTTATTTGCTGACTCCGGTTACGTTTATGCACCGTAAAGCAATCGTAAAAATCGTACAACTCACACGTCTCACCCACTGCAGTCACCGTCACACTATATCTTATAGAAACTTACTGCACAACGCTTCTCCCCACTCGCTTCCTTCTCGGTTCTGCTCGGTGTACGTCACAAAATCGTAAAAAAACATGTTCGATTTACGGATTTTACAGCTACGGCTTCGTTCTGTACTGCAGCAAACAGAGTATTGCCTTCGGACACGACGGTATTACTCCGCCGAGAGATGAATGTAAAAATCATCGCAGACGTTCGCCGACTGCAGCGCTTCATTCAGCTCAAACAACAGCGAGTGAGTGTTGTGAGCATTCTTGTTAAACCGTTTAAAGTGAGCTCTTCTTTTGGCATTTTTGACTTCAACAGAACAAATAAAAATGGAAGAAACACATCCCGAAAGAAACGATGAGGGGAGAAAACTCAAAGCTGTTGAGCAGTAGAGGCTTAACGTTTGCCGCACCGGTGGACTTGGATGCACCAAAAACCCCAATCAAGCCCGAACCTTACTACAAGTCGCCGTTTCGGGCAGAACATTTTGAAGCGAACTTACAACTGCCAGCATGAGATTTTTGGCGAGTTTTTGCTTTTGCAGCACAAGCACAGTTTTGTGGCAAACAAACCCCCCGAAAAGGTCATCCTGCAGGGAGAGTGAGAAGAAATTCAACAAGAAAAGATGTTAAGGTTTGAGGTAACCAACACTTTTAATGCCAGCTTTACTGCCTTCGTTTCGTTTTGTTTGGTACTAAATGTTTAAAAACAATGGCACGGCATTCCAGCACGTGCTCCGGTGGTAAAAAAAACGGCCAGTACCTGTGGTTTTGTTGCTCCGTTTCAGAGCTGGTTTTTCTTCATTTCCATTGTGATTGCTGGCGATGTTGCTGCGGTTTTGGAGCAGAAAGCCAGGAATCGTCGGACATTCGTTCGCAAGTCCTGCAAAGCAGAGCACTGTCGCATTCCTTACCAAACCAGCCGGTTCAAATCCTGCCAGTAAGCCTGCCTTTTACCACCATGGAATTCAGAACCGTCACAATGCGCCCTCCAAACAGGGGGCAAAGATTTCACAAGATTCAAAAAATGCTTCACATGCCTTTTCAACCATCGTTTCCAGGTCAAATATTACCATCGAACGGTGAAATTGGGTCACAAACACACAAACCTTAATGCCTTTTTTTCTTCTCCCCATTTTCACATATTCACTCCCTTGCCGCTGCACGTGCTCGGCAAGGCGCCAGCTAGCCACTTGCCTTTCTACCGGTTCCGGAGCTCGGGAGCAACCAGTGAGTGGACAGCGTTTAGGCGGTGTAGGGAAATAGTCCATTCCTTCTTTCCTGTTCTTTGCTGGGCGGACAATTCGATGGTCCAGTGTGTCGATTTGTGTCCAGTGGGCGCGTGGGCGAGTGTCGCAACGGGGCATCATTAATAATTCACTAACCGCACGCTCACGCTGGTGTCCCCGCGCTGGGAGTAGCGCAGACGACGAAACACACTTCAATGTGATTTTTGTACGCGTTTTTTTTGTTCAATCCAATTTCATTGTTTTAGGCGTAAGTGTTTCTCCTTTTAGCCATAAAATGTTGTTGAAAATAATTTTCCAATTTCACTCTTAAATTAACTACATTTAAGAAAAACCATCTTTCCATCACTGAAGCGATGATCTCATCGGTGCAGCTAAAGCAAAAAATTCACAACAAAACCACTGGCAGTCTGTCACTGGTCGCTGGAAGTGAGACACTTTTCTCACGTGCTCACCACAATAAAAAAAAAACTCAACCACACGCACACACACACGTACCGTGCTCGGAAAGCAAACCAAAGCGTTCTTGCCGCGCGCGCCTGCACAGAACAGCTTTGCACGATCTTTTCCTTCCCAGCGACAGACGGTGACTGAAAGTCGCAACGGAAAGAATGTTTCCCGAAACCAGCAGCCGCCATCCACCGCGCGTCCGTGTCGTCCGTGCCAAGGGTCTGTATTTTTCGCGTGCCGGTGTTAGTTAGCTTGATGGGCCGCCGCGACGAGGGTCGTGACTTGTTCCCTTTGCCAGCTGTTCCACACGCGTCGCCTTACCGTCTGGATGGTCTGACACAATGCCAGCCCCGTTCGATGGGGGTCCCTTTTTTGAATTCACTGTTTTACGAGCAAAAAAGAGTCGTGTGTGTTTGGGTGTGTGTGTGTGTGTGTGTGTGTTAGGGCCTGTCCGCACGCTCGCCGTTACTCAATGGAGACGCATGGTCCGTCACGCTTCCTTGCTGTCCGCTGGGGGAGGGGAGGGAGCTGGGTTAACACACGCATAGTCACGCACCACCACCACCACTCACACACTTACGAGTACGATGCACGCGATTTTGGTACATTTGTTTTTTTTATAGATGGACCCAATTGATGTGTGATGGAGTGTGACGTTATTTTTTCGAATTTTCTAAAGATGCTCATTACTAACTCTCGTTTCGATTTTTCCGGTTTTCATAAGCATAAGGGGAAGGATACCCAAACACAGTCTGCCGGTAGAGGGGAAATAAAATGAAGCAACTTATTCGATTAATAAAGCAACAAATCAGTGGCAATTCATACACTGTTTCGTAGGTGCGTTCGAACGCTTCTTTTTTTACACACACTCTCTCTCTCTCACTTGAACCGTTTCAGCGAACTGAAGCCGTGCTAATACACAGGTCTGGCAATTAGGGCCCTTTGTTGTTGCCGCTACGGGGTGACACACTGAAGATAGGCAAAAAAAAACAGATTGCTCCCAGGCAACCACTTCGTTAGCCGCGATTGATACGCGATTAGCTGCTATCGGCGATGGCCCCGAGGCCAATTAGCTTCACAATACACCTTACACGCATAAACGACGCTTGCAGTGCGTTTGCCCTTTTTTTGTTTTTATCGCTTCAATGTTTTTGTTTACTAAACACGTGCTTATCTTATCGGTGTGGCTGGAGTTGTTGAAGATTACAGCATGCATGACAAAGCGCAGTGGAAAGAATTACACCTTCAATTCGTACTGCAAAGTGACGTCAGAGTGTGACGTACCGTTTTCGCACTGTTTCGATTTATTTTCCTACATGCTGACCGCACAGTTAGCACCTTTAGCAGTGTGGAATCTTCCTAATCAAATCTATGTCGTACTTGTTTTAGCTAGCCTTGGCTAGCGATTGACTGGTTTGCATAAATTCTTGGTCGCATTTAAAGCTCGACCATGAGGTAAGTGTGATCTTCTTTTGAGCTTCCTTTAGTGGCTAATTGAACGAAGTAACAGAAGCGCTACTAAATTACCGTACTTTTGAATTGAAAAACTAAATGACTGAAACTCACTTCATGATAGGTTTGCGAAGTGAGAAGCTTATTGCAACAATTTAACGGCTTAGAAGTGTATGCAAAAGTTTAAAACTCTCTTCAGCTTAAGCAATAATCTTCGCTTCGCTTATTAAAATGTATTTTTTCGGAAGGTAAAGAGTCATTCATTTAGATTCGCACGACTCTCGTCGAATGACAAATTAAGTTTGAGAAAGAGTTATTAATACATAATATGCACTCAATCTGAACTCATTCCCGTTATGCGATCACTTTCCGGAACCAAAACATGAAGTTTATCAAGCTATCAATCAATAGCTCAATAATTATGGTAATTTTACTTCAAAACTACGGTAATTTCCCATATTACGGCGAATGAATATATTTTCCAGTTTAATCTCCTAGCAGCGCTATTATAGTGTCATGGTTTCTCTTATGCAGCTTATAGGCTACTTCAAAGCTTGTAGCTAGCTGTAATTGTACATCTAGAATTTGATTTGCAGAATTAGAAGTTACTGGCTATATATTAATCAGTTTCTATCATTCCCTAAAAAAAAAGGAAGCTGAGTTTTTTTTCGTCAGGTGCCGGAATTTATCATTTTGTAATACCCTGTTCTAAAACCCTGTAAATAATGTTGTCCATAATTTGTAATACTTCGCGCCCATAGTGCATGACAGTGTGCGCGCGGCACAGCTGTCATGCAGAATAAAGCCATTCTCACTTCGAGCGTTAAACGGAGAACATCTTCTGTCTTCAGTTTCTTCAGCTTCAGTCTTCTGTTAATTCGCGCTATTGTTCAGCCTTGTGCTTTTATTCCGAAAACATATTTAACGCGCATCCAAGTCATTGCTCATCATATAAGCACGGAAAAGTGGACATTTTCGGTGCTTATTACAATTTAAAACCATTTTAGGGAAATGTTTTTCCATTCGCGAAAATACCGTCGTATATGTCCGGCAGATCTCCCTTAATGTCCCACTATCCCAATCAGCTGTCACTTTAAATAATCACAACAAACCAGAAACGAAAACAAACGTGCGATCAAAATGCTTTCTCGCGTGATTGTGTAGAGTTTTTTTTTGTAGTAAAACAATTTAAAGGTGTTTCAAAAACATGTGGAGCTCCATTTTACGTTCATTCGCTACCCACCAAAGATTGGTAGTGGCGCCAGCAAGACGCATAACCTTGCAAGACGTTGCCCGGTACTCTAATCAACGGATAGCAGTGCCACTTCGCAGCAAGAAGCCAAAATCAGACAAACCAACGGTAAGTAAAGAATATTTGCTAATGTTTCTACTTAATTTGAACCTAAGTGAATTGCTGCTTTTCCTACAGACACAATACTTTGTCGACTGTCGGCACGTGCGCACCATCGGTGGGAAAGGCGGCGATGGATGCATTTCCTTTCTCCGCCTTTGGTGTAACGAAAACGCCGGCCCGGACGGTGGCGATGGCGGTAACGGTGGGCACGTGGTGCTGCAGGCAACGCAGGACGTAAAAGATCTTAACCACCTCACCTCCCTGCTCCGTGCGGACGATGGCGAGAAGGGTGCCACAAAGGACTGTCACGGCAAGAACGCAAACCACACCGTCGTGAAGGTACCAATCGGAACAATCGTACGCAATCCGCAGGGTAAAGTGGTAGGTGACCTCGACACCGAAGGCATGATGTTTGTGGCTGCGCGCGGTGGTGCCGGTGGCAAGGGCAACCATTTCTTCAAGAGCGACCTCGAGCAGGCCCCGCAGGTGGCGGAGTTTGGTGCGACCGGTGAGGACACGGCCTACACGCTCGAACTCCGCAGCATGGCTCACGTCGGCTTTATTGGGCTGCCGAACGCGGGGAAGAGTACGCTACTGCGGGCGATAAGTCGGGCCCGGCCAAAGGTAGCGGCGTACCCGTTCACCACGCTGAAACCGCACCTTGGCATGGTACAATACGATGACTACGAGCAGATTGCGGTGGCCGATCTGCCCGGACTGATCGAGGGTTCACACAAGAACAAAGGGCTCGGCATACAGTTCCTCAAGCATGCGGAACGCTGTAATACGCTGCTGTTCGTGATCGATGCATCGGCCGACGAGCCTTGGCTGCACTATCACACCCTCCTGCACGAGCTGAGCATGTTTAGTGAGGAGCTGGTGACGCGGCCCCGCTTCATTATTGCGAACAAAATCGATCTGCCCGGTGCGGAACGGAACGTGGAGCTGCTGGCACATCACGTGGACGTGCCGGTGATTCCGATCAGCGCCAAGATGGGGACGAATATTGCGGAAATGCTGCACGAAATACGGATCGTTTATGAAGCGTGTCAAAAGGAAAGGGAAGAATTGTCCTCCAAGGTGCAAGAGGAAAGTCCACGATGAGATGAGGGTGCAGTCAGAAACCTGGGTAAGAACAAACCCTAGGAACCAAGAAAAAATGCTTTCAATAAAAGGTGTTGCGTTGTAGCTACAATTGACCCTCTTATAACGAATTTAATCAGTTGCAGAGCCTGACTCCTTATTAGTCCATTAGTCCTCCTTTAATCCATTTACACAACTAGTAGAATACAGATGTACGAAGAACACAAATTACATTGCAATGCATGGGAGAATTGAAAAATAGAGAATGAAACCTTGATGTCTCTAATAAATGAAGAATCATTCAAGTGTTGGTTCAACAGGTGAGAAAATTGCTAGTGACTGAAGAAACAATGTTTTAATGGCTTACTTCTTTCAAAACACTTCCAGAAAATTGTTAATTAAATGCGCTTTGTAATTCACAGGTCCTTACAAAATTCTACCACTAACGAGAATTCTCTTCTATCCAGGTTTCACCGTAGTTAGTAAAATGGTTTGTTAGTTTGTGTAATAAACGAGTAATCTTTATTAAGCTTCAGGTTTGCGATTGTTGCATTGTTGGGCGGGATAATAGAATAATAGAGTAAAAAATGCACAAATCAGGCCAAAATGCGTTGCTGCACCGAGTTCCGTGGCTGCCCGATCCCTCTTTCCGTCTTTCCGTGCTACCTTCTACTACTGCCGCTGCTTAAGCACTTAGCGCGATTTATTCCAGCTTCGAGGCGGCAAACAGACGGGCCAGTTCGAGGATCTCCTCCGCCTTATCGTAGTTGCTGCCCGATGCCTGGGCGGACTCTGGCTTACCGCCACCCTTTCCACCCATAACCGGCGCAATGTGTGAGATCCATTCGTTTGCCTTCAGCCCCTTCTCGACGGCCGACTTCGGTACGCTTGCCAGACAGAAGATTTTCTTCGAATCCTCGTCCACCGAGAGGAACAGGGCGGATTGTTCCGGATTAACCTTCCGCACCTCCTTCAGTGCCGAATCGAGCGCTTTCGTGTTGTTCAACGCTTCTAGCCGCTGCACCAGGAACGGCGCATCCTTGTTCGCCTGGGACAGCTCCTTCGCCTTCTCGACCACCCCGCTAGAGACAGCGGCCCTCACTGCCCGCTCCTTGTCGTCGAGCGTTTTCTTCAGTCCCTTCAGCACCGTGCGCAGCTCGTCCTTCTTCACGTACGGGATCGTCGCCTGGGACACATCGTCCGTCAGTTCGATAATCTTCTTCACGTGCTCTCTCGCTTCCCGCCCGTCCTTATCGGCTTCGATCGTTGTCTTCAGCGCGTTCAGCTCCTGCTCGAGCAGTTCCGTCTTTTTGAGCGCTTTCAGTGCTTCCGGACCGGTGAGTGCCACGATACGACGAATTCCCTTCGCAATCGCTTCCTCCGTGGTGATCACAAAGTCCACCATGTGTCCCGACTGGTGGAGATGGGTACCGCCGCAAAATTCCACCGAGTTGATAACGCCCGCCTCGCCGGTCGGGTCGGATTCGAGCTGCTCCACCGGGACGCCGAACGAGATGACACGCACCGGATCGGGGTACACCTCATCGAAGACGGAGCGCAATCCGCGGATCGTTTTGGCCACGGCCAGGTTGGCTTCCTTTGCGTACACCTGCACGTTGCGCTTTACGACCTCGCGCGTAAGCCGCTCCGCTTCGGCCACCTGCTCGATCGTCATCGCTGACTTGTTGGTGAAATCGAACCGCAGCTTCTCCGGCACGACCAGCGAACCTCGCTGATCCGTATCCTGGCCGAGCACCTTCAGCAGCGAGTGATTGAGCGCGTGCGTGGCCGAATGGTTCTTCATTGTTAGCTGGCGGCGCACTACGTCCATGTGGCAGTGGACCTCGTCACCTACACGCAGCGTACCCTCCACCACACCGATGTGCAGGATGTACCCGCCCCGGTTGTACACGAGCGACACGTTGAACTCGCTGCTCTCGTCGTTCACCTTCACCAGATAGCCCTGGTCGTAGATCTGGCCACCGCTTTCGGCGTAGAAGTTCGTCCGATCCAGTATCACACCACACTCCTGCCCGGCCTGTACCTCCTCCACAAACGCGTTGTTAAACCGCAGCGCCACAATCCGGCCCGTGCACGGCTCGAACACGTACTGCGCGAGCGGATCGATCGATTCCGCCTTGTACCGGTACTTGAACGAATCGTCCGTCGGGGGCACGCTGCGCTCCTGCAGCTCCGAGATGCCGTGCACGTCCAGATCGATCGTGGCCGTCTTGGACTTTTCCTTGCCCTGCGAAATGATGTACGATTCGTGCTTCGCCTTCTCGTACCCCTCCATATCGATCGTCATCTGCTTTTCCTCCGCCATCAGCTGCGTTAGATCGATCGGGAAACCGTACGTGTCGTACAGCCGCCAGGCCACATCACCCGGTATCTCCTTCCTGTCGCCCAGCTTCGCGATCGTGCGGTTCAACAGGTTGCGGCCACGGGTGAGCGTCTTCAGGAACTGTTGCTCCTCCTCGTTGATCACGTTCTTGATGTGCTGCGGATCTTTGCGCACCTCCGGGAAAGTGTCGCCGAGCAGCTGCACCACCGTATCAACCAGCGTCGCAAAGAAGCCCGGCTTGGCGTTCAGCTTCTCCGTTGCGTATCGGACAGCGCGACGCAAAATGCGTCTCAGCACGTACCCACGCCCCGTGTTGTCCGGGAAGCCGCCGTCAGCCAGCGCGATCGTGATCGTACGGGCATGATCTGCCAGCACGCGGTATGCCATATCGACGCCGTCACTGTCGTCCGCACCAACCCGGCCCTGATATCCGGGCGCACCCGTGCCCCGCTGGATCGCGTCAAACAGCGGCACAAACACGTCCGTATCGTAGTTCGACCGCTTGTCCTGTATCACCGACACGAGCCGCTCAAAGCCCATGCCACAGTCGATGTGCTTCTTCGGCAACAGCTTCAGCGAACTGTCCTGCTCGCGGTTGTACTGAATGAACACCAGATTCCATATCTCCAGCACGTCCGGATCATCCATGTTCACCAGCTCCGGCACACTACGTCCACCGATACGATCAAAGTGCAGCTCCGAGCACGGTCCGCACGGTCCCGTTTCGCCCATCTCCCAGAAGTTGTCCTTCATACTGCCCGGCAGGATGTGTTCCTCCTTCACGCCCAGCTTTAGCCAAATCTCACGGCACTCCAGGTCCGGCTCCAGGCCCGACTCGGGATGCCCACCGAAGTACGTCACGTACAGGCGCTCCTTCGGCAGCTTCAGCCGCTCCGTCAGCAACTCCCAGGCCCACGTACAGATCTCCTTCTTGAAGTAATCCCCAAACGACCAGTTACCCAGCATCTCGAAGAACGTGTGGTGGTACACATCCTTGCCGACATCATCCAGATCGTTGTGCTTGCCACCGGCACGGATGCACTTCTGCGTGTTGGCCGTGCGTACCCACTTCGCCATGTCGCTGTTCGGATCGACCGTGCCGAGAAAGATCGGCTTGAACTGGTTCATGCCCGCATTGGCGAACAGCAGCGTCGGATCGTCCAGCGGGATGACCGACGACGAGTGCACGTACAGATGTTCCTTCTCCTTGAAGAAGTCCAGAAAGATGCTCCGGATCTGGGAGGCGGTCAGCGAGGTGTCCATGGTTGTTGCTGTTGAGCAAAATCAGGAAAGAAAAACGATCAATAGCGGTCCCACTTTAACCTATAAAAACCGGTTTGAAAGGAACGGCGAGAAATGGAGATGCGGACTAGGTACGGATAGTTACTTTCACTTCTTATGCATTCCGAGCATGCAATGTGACACGCGTCCAAGTGCCGTCTAATAGCAGGCAACTATTTCATCACCCACACGCATCGATTACGGGCTAATCGGTTCACCTTTGTACCCGGCGCACCGCTTCCGCCCTTACTTACCCGGTGAAGAGACGAAGCAGCAAAACTACACAATGCAGTACTTTCGGGAAGGGGGCCTAAAAATATATGCACCCTACAACGCAATGCGAACTGAGGAGATAAGCCCGTTCCTTGGCGTAAGATCGGCACGTTTATCCACGTTTTATGTTCCTCCGGCACAAACACCACCACGCGAACCGTGAAATAAAAAAAAAAAAACAACCTTCTCTGCAAGGCACTGTGCGTGCGGCTGTGGGACCGCTGGTAGACAAATTGACAACCACGGTTGACAGTTGAGTGTTGCTGTATTTTTTATGCTTTATTTCTCAGTTCAATTGCTTTTCTACATTTCATGATTAATCATATGCTTCCTTTTGTTAAAGGCTAGCAACTTTAACTCACTTCCAATTCATTTTCTACGAAATATCAGCTGCTAAAATCATGTCGAAAAAAAACACCAATTGGTGCTGAGTGCTGAGCACACTGTGCAGCTGGGTCACGCTCGCAGAGTACCAAATTTGTAACAGACTTTTTATAAATTCGAAATTGCACCATGAAAAACGTGATACAGGCTTTAAAAAATTCTTATGCTGCATTCTTTTGATTTATTGCCATTTATTAAGCAACTTTAAAATCCAGGAACAAACGTTATATTGCTGTTGCCATCCATCAATGAGTCCATGGGAACTCCCTTTGTTCACGCTTTCTGACGTTTATGCTTCCTCAAGCTGTATCGTGTTGTTTCTGAAGTGAAACGTAAACAATTTCAAGCGTGCCGGCATCATTCCCGCAAAAACAAGCCTGCAACCTGCTTAAAACACTAACCCACTGGCCAGCATTCATTAGAGTAGAGTGCTGTACTTCCCTCTTTCCATTCGCTTTTCTCCCCGTGTAGTGCAAAAAGCCGGCAAAGTGGCGGACGTACCGAAAATGAAGCTGATCGACTCCGTCGTACGGAGTTTTAAGGTGGCGAAGGTGTTCCGCGAGAACACCGACAAAATCAACGCCATCGACTTTTCCGCCAACGGCGAAATGCTGATCTCGTGCAGCGAGGACGACCAGATAGTGCTGTACGACTGCGAGAAGGGCACGCAGATACGGACGGTCAACTCGAAAAAGTACGGTGTCGATCTGATCCACTTTACACACGCCAACAACACGGCCATACACAGCTCGACCAAGGTGGACGACACGATCCGGTACCTGAGCCTGCACGACAACAAGTATCTGCGCTACTTTCCCGGCCACACCAAGAAGGTGATCTCGTTAAATATTTCCCCCGTGGAAGATACGTTTCTGTCCGGTTCGCTCGACAAGACGCTCCGGCTGTGGGATCTCCGCTCGCCAAACTGTCAGGGTGTGATGCAGCTGAACGGTCGGCCGGTGGCGGCGTATGATCCGGAGGGACTGATTTTTGCAGCTGGCGTAAACTCGGAAAGCATAAAGCTGTACGATCTGCGCTCGTTCGACAAGGGCCCGTTCGTGACGTTCAAGCTGAACCAGGAGAAGGAGTGCGACTGGACGGGGCTCAAGTTTTCCCGGGACGGTAAAACGATACTTATTAGCACGAACGGGTCGATCATACGGTTAATTGATGCGTTCCACGGGACGCCTCTGCAAACGTTCACGGGTAAGTGAAGGGAACAATCACAGCTTGCCATGCTCTTTATGATATGCAAACATACTGTCATGTTTTTCTATTGTTTTTAGGACATCTCAACAACAAGGGAATACCCATCGAGGCATCCTTCAGTCCCGACTCGCAGTTCATCTTCTCCGGCAGCACCGACGGCCGGGTGCACGTGTGGAACGCCGACACAGGGTACAAAATTTGCGTCCTAAATGGTGACCATCCCGGTCCGGTACAGTGTGTGCAGTTCAATCCGAAGTTTATGATGCTCGCGTCCGCCTGCACCAACATGGCATTCTGGTTGCCCACCGGGGAGGAATAATTCTGGAGATTAATTTCAAAATTGCTACACACTAACAAAGGCAAGAGAGGGGAAGGGCCGTTTTAACAAAAATAGTTTTCAACACTACAACCTCAAATAGGACAGGTACTGGTCGCGAGGTCAGGCGATTGCTATTGTATACCGATGCGAATGGCTAGACTATTACAGCAGCGGTGTTAACGTTCGAGTCGTGTGTTTCGTGTTCGAGACGCTGCGCAATAACTTCTGATTTGGAAGGAATATGTTTAAGAATCGAATAAATGCGTAAAAGAATACAGTATTGTGCATCTCCATTCATTCATATTACTCTTCAATGAATCACTAATCGAATTTTGAACCGCAATTCTAGGAATCATGAATGTTAAGATGTTTCAGAATCAAAAAATCTTTTAAGGTAAGAAAAACGTATTAATCTCTGAATCTTCAAGCATCCCTGAATCGCTTAACCATTAAGGATTTAAGTATCTTTGAATATTTAAAGATTCATGAATCTTGGCATCCCTGATTCAGAATCTAGAATCGTTTCGTATTTACCCTATTTTAATAGCTTTATTACAAATCTAAACGTTTGCTTTAAAACTTGAGAGTAATTTTTACGTGCGTGTGCATTCATCAGTCCCATTTCTTCAATTTAACATTCGGTATGAATCGTACGTTTAATTTTTAGTGAACACTGTTCGTTCACTCACTACAAAGAACTGATTGAACAGTGCGGTTCTGGCTCAATAGCTACATCCCTAGTTAAAACGTACGGTCTACTCGCAGGCCGCGTCCACACGAGAACGCAGCGTAGTGGTTGAAAAAGTTTACTGCAGTTTAGCTAAAGATTTTTTACGAACACAATTTTTAAAATTCATGCTTAAATTATGCTGAAGTTGGTCAATTTCGAGATATGTACACAGTTTTCTCTGGAGCGCATAATCCGCGTATCTCGGGAATAGACTGTACAGTTAAGGTCAAAAGTAGGCAACCACTGACAGTTTGACAGTTGAAGTTGTTTGTAAATTGCGTTCCACAAAACACAAACTAGTATGCACAGCTTTTAATTATTTTATTTAATATAGTAGCCTGGAATATAAGCCTACCACGTTACTTCATCCGATATTCTAAAGATACGTTACAACTTGAGAGGTAAGTTTTGTTTTGTTGGCGCTTGTTCGCTTTATCAGGTAGTTTTAGCCGACCTACCGCAACAGATCATACCCATCTACGACATGCATCTGATGACTAATATCGATAATTTAATTCGGGTTTCGTGTAAAAGTTTCGTTATCCTCACGAGCAACACCAAGCAGATCTCAAAATGATCGATCGTACGGCAGCGGAGGAAGAGCTCAGTCGGGCGATCAACTCGATGGGACCCTATACGATGAATGCGACCGACTATTTCAGTGGCCTTGAGAACCGCTCCTTCACCGCCAACATTGCCGGTGTTGCTGCCCCTAAACCGATGGGTCGTGGACGGGGCGCTGTCGACGTGTCACACAGCCGGCTGGAAGAAATCCGGCTCGCTGCACGCATTAATCGGCTGGAACCACAGAACTACCCGTTGGGGCATTTGCCCACGACGGATGAAATTCTGGCCGGCGATATGGGAGCAGAAATTACGGCCGGTTTGCGTTCGCTCGGCATCAGCAGCGGGGACAGTGCGCTAAGCAGTCGTACCACCATCCCGACCGTAGTGCGGGAAAACATACGTATTGATGGAAATGTGCCCGTAATTCTGGACGGTGATATGTTTCATCCGCGCTACCGCACCGAACAGGACGATGAGGATGAGATTGTACAGCCGTCCAGAGAGTTGAAGTACAATCCACAAAAGCCACTAGCGGAACAGTTTCCTACGATTTTAGAGTTCCAGGATCCGATACCGGACCCGGATCCGCTTCAGGCATCGAGCGAAAGCGACCTGAACGTAAGCACCTGTACGGTGTCGACAAGTATCAGTACGACAAGTTGCAACTCATCTAAAAGTAGAACGAAACAGGGTAAGAAGAAGAAGTGGTTCAAAGTTCCGGAGGATATGGTTTTGGGTGGTACACGAACTGCAGAGGACAATTTTTCCTATGGTCCACCGCTTTCGCCCAATAGCAACTACAGGGCACGCAGCGTGTACGGTGCGAATGGCATCAGAAACATCAAGTGATGACATCACTTAAGGTGAGCGTATTCATTTCGAGCTACATCGTGTAATTATTGCTTTACGCCTTAATGCTAACACAAGGGAAGAAGGTAGATATACAAAGAGGGTCAACGATCGCTGTTGAAGATTATGTGGCTGTAGGGTACAATATGTGTAAAAAGAATTTACAGAGTGACCGCATGATACGCGGTGCCTGATAGAAAACAGAAAATACGAAAGGTTTTTAACTTTAACTTCGACTGTCTCTCTAGGAAGGTCTTCGATACTCCCGCCGTTCAACTTTTTTAAGAAAAAATGTGAGAAAATTGAGGGAAAATTGTAAATGCGTTTGTACGATGGATTGCTCCTTTAACTCTTTACCCGAAAAGTAAGAATATTTTTTATATTGTGCTTTCGGTCACAATCAACTTATGTGAATGATATATTAAGCAATATGGCCTGGTCTTTAGTACGGAAATAAAAAAAAGATATGAGATATTTTTATGGAAAACCTAAAATTTATCACAATTCCCATCTTCTGCTTTGGGCTTATTACAATGTGCTATGAATAAGCCTTTAATAAACTTTTCTAGAGGAATTAGTTTAAATTCAGGTATTATTAAAACCGAAAAAAGTAGCAATACGAACTGACCGTTTCTACTGAATAAAAAAAACCCGCAAAAATAGAAAAACGACCTCACTAATCGTATATCACGCGGGGCAATCTGTATAAAGCAATCTTGTTGCGAGCTGGACGCTAAAACAAAAACGGAAATTAAATAGCAATTCAATTTTTACTAAACCGTACCCTTGAGGCCTTATTAGATGCTTTAGACTATGGTGTAAGATTATACTAAACCAAAGGAGGGAAAAGGTGATTTTGAGCCCTTTAAAGTCTTTCGTACAAATATTTTGTACATAGCGGTCGTCAGGCAGTTAGCAAAGCTAGTAGTAATTGCCATTGCAATAAGAATTTAAACCAATGGAAGAAGGATTTGTATAGTTATTGCGTGCTTTTTTATATTTTGTTATTTTTAACAAAAGTCGCGTAATTGTGCTGGAATTATTGTGTTAAATTTTGAAACGCCATTCCTGAAAGAAAGTGATATAGCAAAAGGCTAAAAAGAAAATTATTATTCTGAATTGTCATGCGAGCTTTATCTGAAACATCCATAGAAGTAACACGCGGAATGGAGCCAAAGGGGTTAGAACAGTTTAGTCTGTAACAAAAGCTAGCAGAAGATCGCTTATTTCTTGTCCTGTTTACTATTTCAAAATAACAGTTTTTTTAAGGTTATTTTATAAAAATACGAGTTCCCCTCTCAGTCCATAGTTTATGTCAGGTTGTATATTGGTCTTCCTCCTCGCTCAAAATATACGCTTGTTTCAATATAAATTTATGTTTCGTATAATCTCATCATTACACTCCGAAAAGTTCGTTTTTATGCAAAATTGTTCCAAACATCTTTGTGGTACAATCTATTTTGGTTATTTGCAATCCATCATCACCGCTTATCTGGGGCTTCCTATTAACCTTTGTCTTTTATTCTGGACTCTTTCAATAGTTCTCCAAAAATCCCTCTCGAAAAACAAAATCGTCATTGAATGCTCTGGTAAATTATATCGCTACCATCATTTTTGGAGCATCACTGTGTTGAACATTGCTATAAAATCATGGCCCTGATCCTTCAGGATCGGGTTGCGCCGTACGTTGAATCGATAGTTGGAAACTATTAAAGAGGACTTCGAAAACAGAAAATCGACCGCTGATCAGATCTTCACCATGCGGCAAAGCATGGAGAAGATGGTAGAACAGCAGCTGAATAAGTTCCTTCTCTTCATAGATTTGATGAGCGTTCTTAGGACTTCCCACCTCCGGGTACTTGCATATAAAATGCTCAGCCCACCGGTGCCGGGTGAGCTTAATCCACTGTACAACAGTAAGGTCGTTGTACAGTTCGTACAGCTCGTCGTTGTATCGGCTCCTCCATCTGAGCATCTCCCTTATGAACAATCCATCTGAGCATCTCCCTTATGAACGCGACTAAGAGGGTTTCGTCAGTTTTGGACAGAGTCCATGGCTCAGAGGGAGAGGTGAGTACTGGTACTATACAGGTCCCAGCTTCGTCCGTTGCGTCAGGTTTTGTGAGGTGGGAGCTTCTTCGGGCTATAGAATGGTCGGCTGGCCGCCAGCATCCTTATGCAAAACTCCACTGCTCAACTACACTTAAAAACTGGGTTTAAACTATGGTTAACAAAAATGCAGTAGAAAAAATTAAACTTGATTACCAGCCTTGATAAATATTGCTAGAAATGTTAACACTTACAGTTCAAGAAGCAACATTAAAGACACTTTCTTTCATTGGGTCTAGCGAATAACTTTCGAAACCAACAAATCGTTGCTGTTTGAACTGTTGACTAAATTTATTAAAAGAAAAGTATGATCATCCACTAAAAGGTATCATTTTCATTAAGCGTTACAATAAATATGTAAAAATTCATCTCTTGCAATATCTAAGCCGCTTTCTGCGACCGCTTGCTGAAAAGACACCCGTCCGCGTCGTCGTCGTCGTCTATCACAGCCCAGCGCGGAACCATGCCGCCTGCTGGTGAGTGTAACACGTGGAAAGTGGTTTCGAAAATCCTCCAAACCGGAGCTCAATCATACGCTGAACACGGTACAAAAATTACGTCCCGGAAAAAAATGCTTTAGACAAACGGACAAGGAGACGGCGGAGACGGGCTGGATACTTAACGCTAATAGCTATGCTTCTAGAACCTAACGCTTAACACTGTACGGTACAACTAGTACCGTGCTTGTGTTGCAGATTGTAAGAGATTGTGTCCTTTAGCTGTCTACAGTAGCAAGCTACTCCCGAACGGCATCCTCCTTCTTTCCAATCCAGTGTGGAAAGCTTACCTTAAAACCTAACGCTACCTTTACTTTCAAAGTGTCTGTTTTGTTCGCTTCTTGTAGCAGCTCACGTACTGCCCGTACTGCAGCACGGGTTTTGGCCAAGAGGGAAGGGAAAGAAGGAAGCAGGGGTGGAGACGTTGGATCATTATGAGTATGCTGTTTGCTGGCCGCGCCGCTCAGCACTTGTCCTTCTTGCAGTCGATCACACTGTTGCTGATCTCGGTCGCGTTCGGCGGTCCCTTCTCGTACAGGTAGGTGACGGGCCAGAGCTCGGCCGGTGCGGTCACCCCGTCCTCCAGGTGTCTCAGTCCTCCCGGCTTCGGTGGTGGCTGATAGATTTCACCCTTTTTATTCTTGTTTTGATAACGCGAATCGTGCTGTTTCTTGGGGAAGTACTTATCGCTGCACTTGCGCCACTGATCTGGGGCATCACCCACGAAGCACCTGCCGGGGTGAATGGGTTGGTATGGTGGTTGGGAGACGAAGAAACAAGGATTGGTTAGTTGAATGGAACCGGTACAGTTTGGAAGCCGCGCGGTGCAAACCGTACAACAGGACAAGGTACACTAAGAGCTCGACTGTACTAAGAAATGTACTGGTTGTTTTGAAACGTAGACATACAGACACACAGAAACGAAACAATTGTGTTTTGAAACATTTAGACAAAATTAAACATTAAAAAAGACATGGTAAGTTACACTAACACGAACACGAAGGATGCAAACGAAGAAAGAAGATTGCGAACCGAGCGGACGCTTGTCCTTGCTTGCTGTTACGATACCGCATCGGTGTTGTTCGGCAGTACCGAACCCGAACCCCGCACGCTAGATCCTTACCATGGATAGTCGAACCCTTGCGAGTAGCCGCAAGGGTGCTCGGCCTTACAGCAATAATCCCATGAACCAATCTCACCACCCTCTATCTCGCAGGAGTAAAATCCTGTGATCTTGTTGCGCTCGCACTTGGTACCGTAGCGGCAGGGTTTGCCCGACACTGTATACTGACGCCAACTTCCATCACCTTTATGGGGTACGACGGGACGGGAAGGAATGGGAATGGAAGGTAGGAGGAAGGTGTTGATAATAACAGACAATGATAACAGATATGTTTAACAGAGCACAAACAAAGGGTACATTTGCAAATTGGAATGAGTGTATGCGTGTTTGTGTGAGCTGATGAAAAGTGTCAGAGGATGGTGTGAGAAGTCACGCAGGACGCAAAGATGTGCGAAGATGGCAGCACTGGCGAAGACACACTAGAGGCTGATTGATGAGGGTGTTTTCGATAAGCATTGCGCACTATGCATGAAGCTTGAATGGATGAGGAAGGATGTTCTGCTACGGTTAGACATAAGCTCGGAACGATCATCACACTAACGGCTAATGAGTTTGTAAGCAACTAATGGAGCCAAGCCTGCACATTGGAGTCGAAAATGAGAGTGCTGAGAGATGGTCTGTTAGCATACAGCACTTCCTCGCCTACAAATCATCCGGATGTACCGGGAGGAGCCTTTTTCGAAGCGCCACTACCATGCCTACTGAAAGCTACTCGCGACGAACGAGTGTCACCGCCAGCCGGGCGCTCTCCACCACTCACCGGCCCGGCAGTTCGGTTGGCGGGAAGCAGTATGATGAAGCTGGAATTGGTGGAGTTAGTGGTGGTCGGTGCACTATCGGTGGAATTGCGACTAATGAGCATGGTGTTGTTGTCATGATCGTCGTCCTTGTGCTGGTCGACAGTACTAGTGGTGGTGGTAGTGGAGTTGTTGGTGCTGGTAGTGATGATGTTGGTGCGATTGCGTGCACCGGCCCGACCGTTACGCGAACCCCCATTACCCGGTTCACGGAGGACGTCTATTCGGCGGTCGTGGTTGATCCGGGTGCCACCGCTAATCGTCGTGATCTTATCGCGGCACGTGTAGTCGAACGGGTTCCATGCAAACAGCCAAAAGTCGCGATCGTTCGTGTGCGCATAGTGCACGCCCAGCTTCAGCTCGCTCTGATCCAGATCCGACATCTCGCAGTTGTACGTTGACGCCTGGGAGCTGGTTTGGGGAGGAAGTGGAAGATCGGGGAAAAATGAGAAAATAACAAGGCGACACACCGCTTCTCGCAAGCTAAGTACAGTTTAATCGCAAAACACTTACCTAAAGCTGAACGAAAGACACTTGAAATGTGTTGCCTCGCGCGAGCGGACGCACTCATTTTTGCAATCCAGCTCGGTGTTTACCGATGTTACTTTCTTGATGGCTGAGGAAAGCAGCTTTGCCGGTGATCCGTAGCCCAAGTAGCAGACTGCAATAATGCATTAAAAGCCGTGTGAAAGAGGCAACAGGAAGGGAAAACTTTAGCAGACATTTCGAAAGTTAATCTGAGATATCATACAAGTATCCCTGATACTTCAAGTCTTCCCAAGAAATCAACTTGAGGCATCTTGCTGATCCTGGAAAATGTTCAAAACTCCTTCCAGATTCCAAGGAAGATACCTTGATATCTCTGTAAATATTTCAATGCTATTCAGGAGACTATCCAAAACTTCTGAAATTTTCCACCTCTAGGAAGACTCCGAATCTTCAGATCATAGTTAGTAGTATTGTAGTTGGAGGTTGATCTGAGGTATGTGCTAGATTCATACATTATTTGGGATTGATTTAAGTTGAGTTATTTAACATTTTTAATAGTTAATGGATATTATATTCTGGAACAAAATATCTCCAAAGGTTCACAGTGCAGAAGCACGACATAAAACCTACTTACACTTCTTGTTATGCTTGTCGTCAATGATGGGCTGTATCTCGCAGCCCTGCCCATAACTTGCCCGCTCGAACACATCGAAACTCTCGTCCGGCACGAGGTGTCGGTCCTTGTCCATGTCCCGCACCGGCCAGTCCGAAAGCTGACAGTTGTCGATAACCGCATTGACCGCGTTCGGTCCGAAGCTGTACGTAAAGGCACGGCACGTAAACTTGGACGCCTTGATGCACTCCAGTTCGCACTCGCCGATCGACCGTACGGTCAGCGAGTCGCGCACGATCGATTTGAAGAATCGTGCCGAATCGATCACTCGTATAAAGCACTCTGAAAGGGCAAAACGGTAGAAAACACGATCATCCGCGCTCTATTCCAGCGAAGACAAAGCTTTTCACCCAATCGCATTAAACTTACGCGCATTATAGTCCCTTCTCGGATGGCTCAGCTCCGGGTGGCAAGTCTTCGCATCGTCACTCATCGAGTAGATGTCATAGTCCCGGTCGGGTTCCAGGTCCGCGTAAAAGTCCAGCAAATTGAACGGCCTGTCGCAGAGCAGACAGTTCTCGCGCGATACCGCCGAATAGCGGTAGCTGAACGTGTGGCAACGGAACCGTGTCTCCGAGTAGCACATGCGTTCGCACTCGATCACCGTCGGTGTGTTGAGCGCGTACTTGACCACCCCTTTGTGCAGCCGGAACCCTTCGCTCGACTTCACCGAGCACTCCTCGTGGCTTGGCCGCCGTATCCACTGCTGGCCGAAGCCCACCACCGGCCTATGCTCCACGTACGGATGCAGATGGTGATCTTCCTCGTAGCCGTACTTGCTGCCACCGTAGCTCCACACATTGTTGTCGTCAAAGTGATGATCGTTGCGCAGCTCGAAGTAGTTAAAGGACGGACTGTCGTAGCGTTTGATTTCGTTCCGCAAGCCCCAATAATCGGAGATGGATTTGTACGAGTCCGCACTCAGGGATGGGCCGTAAGATCCGCCGTAAACGCCACCGTTCTTGTGGATGTTCTGTCCGATCAGGTACGGTATGAAGGTGCTCGGTTTGCTGCCGAACTGCTGCACGGTCGAGACGTGCGAGGCTGGTGGAGCTGGTGGTGGTGCAGGTGGATCTCGGTCCTCGTACGGATGCCGGGGACGATGCACTGGTCGGATGTCCTCATGATGCGTTGGTCTTCCGTAGTCCGGACGCGTTTCATACGGCTTGAAGAAGCTGTGGTCTAACGTTCCGTAGCGATCGATTTCACTACCGTACGATGGTTTGAAGGGCAACGCAGGACGATAGGAATCGAGTGGCGCTGATGCTGGTGGCGGTAGCGGCGGTGGTGGTGGGTAGTAGTTGGAGGAAGGACTGTAACGTTCAAACTCCGGTCGGCTAGAGTACATCGGCGGCCGGTACTTGTCGATCGCCGTAATGACCGGCTTGTAGCGATGATCCTCCTCGTACGGATGGTGCTCGGAGGGATACGGTTTGTAGCTTTCGGGGTGATGGGGACGGTACGTTGTGGGTCGCACAAACTCTAGTGCCGGCCGGAAGGGCTTCAGCATGCAGTCCTTGCAGCTCGGCCGGCAGTTGGACGCCGCACTACGATCACGCTCGTAGTAGTCGTAGTCCGCGTCACGGATCAGGTTGGAATCGCGCTGGTGTGGACTGGAGTACAGATCGATCTGCGAGAGCGGTTGATCGATCAGCTCACAGTCACCCTGTCCGCGGCCGGTAGGATCCAGTCTATGCCAAGGAGAGGAGAAAAATGTAGACCAAACCAAACCCGCTTGAACATTTGGAGAAGAGGAAACCTACCGATAGTTGAACCCTTCGCACGAGAAGCGCCTTTCGTCGCCGCATTCGCGCTGACAGTCTTCCACGCGCTCGCAGATCAGCGTCCGCCTTACCCAGTGAGGAGCGACACGCTTACCGGCCAGCACACGGCGATAGCAAGCTGTAGTTACGAAAGGAAAGAGAACAAACATTGCCGTGCTAGTTACAATTATCTACAAGCTTCATCTTCTTCGCCGAAGGTTAACTGTGCTTTATTTGCTGCCTAGAACTACGCCCAGAAGAACACGTTCTAGCCCTCTTTTTGCGGACGAAGATCATGTGTGATCACATGGAACTCATCCTCATCATCATCATCATAACTATCGCCATTAAATCATTGAAATCGGTGTCGACGGATATGGCTGACGGAAGAGAGAAGGCTTCAGCACCTCTGCGAGAGCATTCGGTCGCTGGTTTCACAGGTCACAGCTTGTGGGCCAGTAATTCATGGCCAAGATCACCCAGATGAGCGTTTTCGACCATCGTAAAAACGCATTGTATTCACGAGACATCACGAACAATGCATAACAGCAAGCATGAGATAAAGTAGGGCGTTATGATCTTTAGCGTGGTGTTTGATCGCTGTGTTCTCGCTCAAAAATATGACCTCATCTGACGGAGCGCGCGGAGGTCTTGTAGTTTGCACAAAAGTAGACAAAATTAAAACGCGGAAACACGCACCCATCCATGACCGTTTGGACGGGAAGTGACTGTACTTCCTTTTCTTTAAACTTTTTTCTTTCATTTGAAGGAAGGTGTGAGAATGCGAAGATGCTCTTAACGATGGTTTTATGTCGTGCGGCATGCTTTTTGAGTGAATTTAAACGGCCTACCGGTAGAGATAATACATTCAAACAAAAATTTGCAAAACACGTGTCTTTGGAGTGGTTTGGTTGCGAAAACACCAATTCATGGTCTCCTCTCTCCTCCCTTGTACACCGAGTGGGGTGACTGGGTTCAACAATGTTGCGACGCTTTTTGCCATTCTTGCCACCTGCTGCATACTTTTGGATGGAAAGAATTTATTTGACACTCTGTGTTTTTTTTTTGTGGAAGGAAGGGTATGCACGCGACTGCATACGTGTGCTGTTGCAATAAGGCACGCGCGGTGCAGCGTTGCAGCAACAATGCCTGGGCGCTTGCAATTTCGTTTGCATGCATCTCCGTACGATACAATGGGCGTATTGAATTCGTATTCGCGCTCATGTTTTTCATGTGTACGGTACCGACTTCTTCGTACGGCCGTTTTGTACGACCCGATTTTTATACTAACCGGACTAACGTTTGTTCTAAGGGCTTTTGTTTTCAGCGCGGTTCTTGCGCGATCGATTGTTTTTGTGCATCTTGTCCAGCTGTGGGCAGTGTGTTTTGTACGGTCGGGCTTGTTTTCTTGCCTGTCAGTGATCATTCGTACGCTTGCTGACAAGGGGCCTGTAACATGTGGAAGCATTTGCAAATAATCAGCCAATCAATCAAAACACGTTTACGCTGACTTTTATGACGATTTCAACACCTTAACCTCCGCCCATTGAGCGTGAAATTGTGCGGAAAAGGGAAACATGCCTTGGAAAGATCTATGAAACATGCCATTTTTTGTTTTCTGTGGCATGTTTTTTACATGTTATGAGTAAAGAAAATAATTAATTTGACTATTAATTTTTCAGATGATTTAACACGTTATATTGAATGATGCCAAACTGGTTGTTTTGTTCTTTTTAGCACATCTATTTGGATATTATCAGAACCTATTAGGCTCGGTGGTCTAAGTGGTAACGTCGTAGGCATGTCATATCAAGCACAACGTTACTACTATTTTCATCCTTGAAAGAACTTTAATATTTCTTAACGATATGACTATTAGTATCTGTTCCTGTACTACACACCAATATCAGACTATCAACGATCTGTTTGTGAAATTCAAGTGCATTTGGTCTTAAGACTTTTTGTTTTAAACTCTACACAACTAAATATTCAACAACCTATGTTTGGAATAGGTAAAAGTTATAAGTAATAAAGTAAGTAAGTAAGATGTTTGAATGTTGTAACTTGTAACTTGTTGTAATGATTCAGATTCTACTAAATACGTTCAGGACAAGTGTATAATACAACTTTATGTACAATAGATATGGAGAGTACACTATCATGTCACAGAGAAAACACATAACAGAAATGAAAATTGGAATGAATAATAAGTTATTCGAAAAGTAATGAATTTTACGCATATAAACAAATTTTATGTTTTTGGCTTATTTTTACCCTAAACTGAAATATTCACAATTGAATATAAAATGAAGAGATGAGAGGTATCCATAAAATATAATTGCACAAAATTTTAAATCAGTTGATTGAGTCAGAGTTCAGTGGATCTTGAAGAATGTAAGCAAACTTATTTTGAAAAGCTTCAGTCAATATATAGTATGAAAATTCACAAAATATTCAATCACTCTATCTGTATTTTGTGATGACGTGCAATGTTAAGAATTAATTTTTCTCGGCTCAAGGACATCTAACAAATGGCTGAAAAAACTCAATTCGCTAACCTTTAGCATCTTCCACGATGATGATCGTTGATGTAATGTACGCCGGTATCAAGCCCGATATGGTAAGACAGATTATCAGCACCCTCGTAACGCTTAGCACCATTATCACAAATCGAAAACGCACTGTGCGATCGACACCAAAAAAAAAAAAACGAAACGGCCCGTCCTAACGATCACAGATCACGAACTCACTCAGACCACATTTGCATACGCACTAGACCAGCATCCACTCAGCAGCTGCACCACGACAGAGTATGATCAAAATTCAATGCACCAATCGATAGGATTTATTGTGATCGCGGAATACGATCGCTTGACGGGCGATAAGCTAGGTTCAACAATGCTGCACGTCGATCGTCCACGTTTTCGATCAACTTTTCAGTGTGTAAATGATGCTGTTATGTGCACACTTGATGCTGAATGCATCACTTTTAATATCCGGTGCGCACAGCCGCCCAACAATCACTACTATCTGGAGCTATAACGAACGATCAACACACTCAGGTACACACGGTTCCTTCGGAAAGGGCAACAAAAAAAAACCTAAGAACCTGTGTGCCCAACCGAACTGGAGAGGAGAAACCGATGCGAACGTCTCCACCGCTCATACGAAACTGTAACCGCCTTTGCGGACGTTGAGTGAAGTTTAGGATTTTCGCGAGGCAAATCTGGCGCAAAAAAGCCCCCCACAGATCCCACCATTTTCCACCGTTCGCACACTTCCCTTTGCACATTGGGCGCAATTTAGAACTGTGGAAAGCTTTAAGTGGGCCTGCTGAGTGGTGGGGTTCGAATCGCTTCGATCGTACCGATCGTTGCGGTGAAGTAGCCAACTCGGCAGCACTTCAGTTCCCACCGAGTGGTGGAAAATTGGCTGAACAAAAAACGCCGAGCGGGGCACACCATTTTTGACAGCTTTCAAAGCTCTCCCTACAGACACAGGGAGGGGGCGAAACAGGCGTCCAAGCAGCGCGTACACATGATTTGGCGTGTTAATTAAATTTGTACCAAAACTCCACACATCAAGGTAAGGTTTTGTTTTGGATGTAGGTGAACCATTGCCTTTTTTCGTTCGGAACGTGCGTGAATCGCTTTCGTTCATTTTTTTCCAAACAATCTGTCTCTCTCTCCCGAGCTTCCACGAGCCTGAAGGTCTTTGCCGAATCGGTTCGGTTAACCGTAAATTTGAATTTTGCATCGTTGTACTACCACAAAGCGAAACGGTGTTATGTTTTTGTTTTACTGCTGCATAGAACCACGGGAGACATTGAATAATTAATGTACCTCTACGGGCACACTCTACTGCACTCGTTAATAGTGACCCCTGGCTAGTGACGACGACAAACAGGGAACAGATAGAGAATTGGCAAGTCAGCATGACGAGTTCGGCTCGAATAGTTCAAGATGTGTCTGCAGAAATCGATTACCACTGATGATTGTTTTTTTAGTAGGTGACAAGGCGTAAAATACCATCATTTGTCACTTTGGGTATTAATTTAAATGGTAAATGGACAGCAGGAGCAAGAAATTTTCTTTTTCTTTTAGTGGTTGATGATTTGAAATGATGTCCACTTTAGAGCTGTTCTCTCAACAATTCTGACTGTAGGTCGTTGTGTGTCTAATCTTTTCAACTGAAAAGTGGCACAAGAATATGTAAAGATCTTTGATGGTAAATTCTTGAGGAACATTATAGCAACAAAGTAATACTTATTATACACAAAGGAGCTAGAAATTATATCACAGCACTTTTAGCATAGAAGCATGAATGCCCAGGCAGACCGGATGCCCTCACTCAGCTTCTGAATGCGCTGGCCCGACGCAGTGCATACATTTGCGTGCGGTGTGCGTGCGCTTGGTAATGAAAACACGAGGAAGATACCCATCTGTATCGGAACTGCCAGAGGTTAATGATGGCAGGCGGGGGCCTCTGTGCGCCTCATTTCGATCACGCTCGAAAAACAGGGGGAATGAAGAACCGAGGAGCTAAATTATGCTAATTTCTGTTATTTTGGGTGAAGGTCTATTGTGTTGTCTCACATACGAGATTTTATTTTTGTACTCAACGAGTGTACGAACATGGTTAAACCGTGTTAGAAGGTGTCGCCTGTTGAACATGAAATAGAAACAGGGTTAGTTTTTCGTTCCTTTTTTTGTTAGAATTTTGCAGATCATCACAGGATCATTGTTTCGCTCCAGCCTTCCGGATGCAAAGTTTATCAACCTGTGTGTGTGTGTGTGTGTGTGTGTGTGTATGGCTTTCAAGCCGATCTGAGGGTCTTGGTCGTTTCCAATTGAAATCTAATAGAGTCGCTTTAGTGCTAGTGCCCACCGTAATGAGCCTTTGTAGCAGTTTACCCTCTAAACACTAGGAAATGTGATGTGGATGTACGGTGTACACAAGACAAAGAACATTACACGCTTCATGCGTGCCTTTTTGCCCGGACATTGGCCATAGGTGAAGAAATCTGTTGAAAAGAAGAAAATCCCCCTAGGACTAGACGAAGAAGGCACCCACCATCACGAAGTGGTTGACTTTTCCGGTTCACACCGTGGCGATTCGCGCAGTTTCGTAAGCGAAAACCGGCATCACGCTGCACTGAGCGGCGTACGCGACCGTACTGGCTGGAGATGTTTTTTTGTGTCTACCTGAGATGAAAGCAGCTATGCGGGAGAGGTCTCGAATTTATGTCCGGCGCGACTCATAAACTCGTCAAACAGCACACAGCACCGAGCGGTCGGCTGTGAGGGAGGAGCCCGCGAAATCAAACACGCTAACTGCATCTTATTAGTTGCGCGCGATGCATGTGATGGGAAGATATGGAAGGGGAAGATCTACCCTGTTGGTAACGTAATAGTATTATCCCAATGGTGATGAAAGTAAAAAAAAAATCGTGCGCTGTAGGTGTCTCGTAAGCCATCTGGACATTGTTGATGGTAGCATGGAGGCGGAAGTACAAAGAGAACATCATGGTCTAGGTGAGCGTACTTCACTTTCCCTCGTAGAAGAGAACATTTCATATGATGAAAAGTTTCGTTTAATTTGAAAAAGTCTGTTCTCGATCAAACGCTAACGTTGTACAGGAAATGGCTCTTGGCAACCGCTAAAGATCACACACTTCACCTATTCCGATCGCTATGTTTACACCTATTTTCCATATTTTTAGTCACCCCTTATCACATCCGCACGCTCTGTCCGTAACCTACCAGCTTCATAATTATGTCATAATGGAATAGACGTGCTCTTCCTGTCCCGACTGTTTGAGTACCTCATCTGGACCCTTCACCGACACAGCGTTTGCACAGGTGTTGAATGTGCATCGGGCCGTTCTTCGATCCTGTGCCCTGCGTGCATCATCGTGCACAGGGTGTGAACACTATTTCCAACCGGCCACGGTAATGGTCCCAGCAATTACGCTGCTTAATGGCAATGAAATGTTTCTGTCTCGGTGTGTGCATGTTTTGAGCGTCGCTGTGTCAAGCGTGATGCCCTTGCTCTGCTTTGCCGTGGACCGAATATGTTGCTGGGGCATTTTTGTAGCAAAGTTTGGTTAGGTATGGCTGTGTGTAAATAGCTCAACTACTATTAATTTGATAGAGATCTTCAGCATGAGTCAGTCGACCATGCAAAATCATGACTCATTTATAGACGTGAAAAGCCAGCTTATCTTATGGCGAAGAAAAATCTCTCTAGGCTTAAGTCTTGTAAAATAAGATCCAGGATCAAAGTACATCCTTCAGCCCAGAAAACAGTGTTTTCGATATCACTAAAATATTTTGAGTTACGTAACTTCTCAAAAGAATGATCCAGAAAACCCGTAAAGCAGCGGCAAAACCATAATTCTGGATTTATAAAACTCCAGATCTTACCCAAGGATCACACTTAACACGTTAACTGTATGCACTGGATGCACGGCGGTGATTTGATAATGAACTCAAAGCTGCTCACTAAAGCTGCCCCATACAACGTCACTTCCGTTTGTTCCAATTTACCCTCTACATAGCGCATAAGCCGCTTTGTGGGTCACTTTGCACCCGTTCGTGAACTGATCGAGTGTACCACATCGAACCGCTACGCGCTGTAATATCGCATGAGATGCAAACATTAATCAAACAGTGACTACCTGCGCCTCATCCATCCAGCCTGCGGTACAGAACGGTCATGAATCATGTGCAGCATGGCGAGACTGAAATGTCAGTACGCGATGGATGGGATTTTTGAACCACGTGGTAGAGCCGCCGGCAGATGGGTTTTTGATGTCCGAGCCGCGGGAAGGCATAAGGGGAAAAATGTCGCACCGGTACGGTTCAGTGCGCTTGAAGCGATGTTCACCAGCACAGAACACACAAGTGTTTGGTAATTATTCTACGCCGCGTATGCACTGGCAACAAGAAGCATAATAATTGTGCAATCGGTGATCAGTGTACGCAGGTTGTACAATGTAGTGGAATAGCCTTTTTGTTGGAATGACACACTGAAGGAATTTTGTAGGCGAATGAAACAGATAGAAAGATCAGGTGACTTACGGCGTTTAGAAATGGTCGGTGGATGAAGATCGAGTTTGTCTTCGTGCACGTTGTATCCTGCGCCTGCCGACGGCCCTGACTGGCCTGTTGGAGGTGCTGGAGCTGGACGAACCACACCGTAACCTGACGGGCCGCTGCTTGGTCCTTGTGCCGAGGGTCGTACAGGATGTCCACCGTAGCCGCTTGTATCCGTTGAGGATGGTCGGTGTACTTGGCCACTGTCACCTCCGTAGCCATTCGGACGGTTGGCGGAAGGACTATGACTACCACCAGCATTATTGCCATAATCACCACCAACTCCACTCGGTCTTTGTACACCTCCATATCCAGATCCACCAGAGGGTCCTGCCGGGGTCGTACTTCCGGTCGGTCTGCCAAAGCCCGTACCACCGTACTCTGGCCGCAGATAGTTGTTGTCCAGCGTCGGTACATTCTGAGCGTAAATCTCCGGATAACCATTCTTATTATTTGGCAGTGGGTAGTGCGTTTCGTACAGCATTGGAAACTGGTACGGATAGTTGCCAGGCTTCGATGGACCACTGCCACCACCGTACGTGGGCCTGTAGTTCGGCGGATACTTGGAGGCACCTTCACGGTCAGGCATGGTGGCTCCTGTTTGGGTCGGTGGTAACCGTTCTCCCGTGGCCAAACTGTACTGAGGTCCAGCGGCCGTACTTGTAGGGAGGTAAGGATTACCACCACCACCACCACCACCACCACCACCACCGCTCAAGGAAGGATTGGAGTGATCTTTCGTCGTGTAGAACTCTTCGGCAGGAGCGGTTGTTTCTGGCAGTGTTTCGCCGTTCGTTTGTCCGTAAGTTGTTCCCGGTGCTGTTGTACCATATTCGCTGGTGGGTCGTGAAGTGTCCACAAAACCTCCGTTGGCGGTGGTTGGAGCTTCTATGCCGGCGGAAGACACTGGTGGTCCGAACACGGGCGGTCCGGGACGCTCGATGATTCCTGGAGGAGGGAATGCTCCGCCACTCGGGGGTTGTTGAGGTGCCGATGGTGGTGGTGGTGGCGGAGGAGGAGGTTGTCGTTGTGGTCCACCTCCGGGCTGAAGTTCACCATTGGGGAAGATACCCAGGCCTAAAATAATTGAACAATATATGAGTGATGATATTGATTGATATTTGGTTACATTTATATTTTAGTTACCGAATTTGTTTAGGAACGTAAACCTTTGTAATCAATGAAATATATTTATAGATTGTATTTTTTTTTTTTTGGAGAATCATACATAAATTTTAAAAATGAATAAGAATGCTCTGCTGATTGAAGCAGTATTGTAAGAAATTTAAAATGTTTCCAACAAATACTATAAGTAGAAAGACACATTTTAAACTTGAGGCCCGTCTCAGAAAGTTTGAACAATTTTATAAAAACTGGAGTTCTCAAGTTCAAAAATAAAAGTTATGTTCTAACGCAGTTTATCCAATCAAATACAGTTATTAATAAGTATTGAAGCTAATTTGAGCCAAATCTATTTTCTTAAATTCTACTCTAGAACTTGCATGAAAGTTCTTCAACCTTTACGGATTTTTTGGTAAGGTTTTAACAGTATTTTCTACACTTAGAACTACATCATAACAAACTATCTTTGATCTTCGATCAAGGGATAATTTTTAATGTTCACGCATGCTTACCTCCCGGTTTGGGCGGTGGGTTTGTGGGTCCATCTAAAAAACAGTTGTACTTGCGCGCGTATAGATCAAAGTCCGGATCGAAGATGGTTCCGACCGGGCGTGATTTCGTCGCGTCAATTGTGTTCGCCGACAGCTGACACGTTCCATTGCCCCGGCCGGAAATGCTGGAAAATTGAAAGCAAGACGTGTAATTAGACAAAGATTAGACAGTTGCGATGGATTTTAAGCTTCACCTACCCGAAGGCAAACGTTTGACATTCCTTGTCGTTGAGGCAGAGCGTTTCGCAGATCTTCAGCGAGTTGGTGTCCGAGTTGCGGAACGTTTTCTCGAACGGCAGCATCGCACCGAGCGCTATCCGCTCGAAACAATCTACAGAATTGGATGGAGAAGCGGGGGAAAACAGCATAGAATGTAGGGTAACGAGAGGAAAATGATTGTAATTAACTCGCGTAAGTACATCATGCGTGTGCAATTAAAATCTTCAATAATCGATGGAAAACGTGCGATGCTCGGTTAGCAAGAGGAATAATAGTGGGTTAACGATGCTAGCCAGTAGGAGACAAGGTCTAAAGAAACACGAATCTGTTGTCTCCTAAGCGCTACGCTGCAAATGAAATGAAATCATGCTCCATGCATCTTCTGAGCATAGAAACACACCCCAAAACTAGAAAAAAAACCTTTACTATTGACGCACATTCCCTTTCGGAATTGTGGAATCGAAACCCAGGCAACTTATTATGCAATCGAATTGAATTCCCATTCCGATCATTGTTCACCTGCCACCGACGCTACCGGATGTCCGCCATTGTTAGGGCGCCCGCAACGCTGAGGCACACGCCGAACGCGCTCGCTAGCAAATGGTTTTGGAACTCACTCGTCTGAGTGTTGGTTGGTTGTAAATGTGTACTAACTGTAATAGCGCAGGTTCTGCTTACGTGCACGAGGAATACGGTGGACAAGAGTTAATGAATCAGAACGGTGATGGTGCTAAACGTGCGACGCCGAAGCATCGATACCGACTACGCATGGAACGATCAAAAAGTGAAAGTGGCCAAGTGGTGCGTTCTATTTTGTAATGGGTGCATTGTGTTCATGTTTACTGAAGTCAATTGCCCGGCGGATGTAACAGATACAGATTTTAGTTGTGGGTTGGTGAAGATGATTTTTGAAATACGTAATGTAATGCAATATTTATTTTTTTTTCATTCGTTTAATAACGAAAAAATAAAATTTTAAGCAACATTTCAAAATTACTGTTTAGGAAGAAAAATTGTGGGACATTAATTATCAAGCTAAACTGCTAAACAATTGTACTTTATGATATAATGATAATTCCATTAAATCGTAATTTTTTGTGCTTACATTTTTTTCTGAATATTTTTTTGTTTATTTAAACAAATAAACATAACAGTTTATTATAGCAAGTAAACAGAAATAATAGACTATCCATAATATAATAAAAATCAACAGCAGAAATAATAGAACTTTCCATAATGGCACTGCCATAAGCAGATGATTAGCTCTATAAAAGCTCATGTAAATGTGGTTTTCAATTAAATATTATCTTGTACTCTTATTGAAGAGTTATTCAAACCTTAACCATCAAACCATGTCAAAGCAATTTTTTTAAGCTTCATTAAGCTTAGGATGTTAGCAATTATTCTACGTTCGTATAGAAAACTACAAAAAAAAAAATCTTTATCTTGAAGGACAATGAATGTAGTTTGCTATTACTATTTCTATTATTAGATTTTTCTAGTAATCTTAGGACTTCATTTTAAATTTGATTATTTTGTCCTTTGCTACAGGAATTCAAGGTTTTAAAAACTTTTGCCTTAAGTTAAATTCCTGAGTGTTTTTAGTAACTTTAAATTAATGACCAAAACAACAGCGCCATCATTAGCTTTGTTCGACAACTTCACAGAATACCATCGTAAAACGACTTACCATGCTGCGGCTGTACGAGCCGATTATCGATCTGGATTGCAGTGGCGAAAGTCGCCGTGAGCAGCAACAATCGCAGCTGATAGCCCACGATGATCGCCACTTTCCTTTCCATTTCCGTCATTGCCAAATTGTGCTCAATTTTTCGGCGCTTCGATGATGATAATGAGGTAGGCCAAATATAGATCAACCAGCCCACAGGTACACACACGCTTGCCACATACAAGCCACCCTATCCACCGCTGCTTACATAGACAATCGCCCTGTTCCAGATGTCCCTTGGGTTCCCCTTGGGCGCGGAACAAAGATGAGGCCGCTAGGCCGTCTGTAGCCGTTTGATTTAGATTGTTCTGTTTCGTGTGCTCCTTGCAATTTCACAACCTAGCGGGAAGCGCACGCGAAAAGTCGCGAACTATTTGGGGCCACCGCAGCCCTTGATACAACGTTAATAAAGGGGTTTTAATTGCTTCCTTTCAGCGTGGAACGGTTCCTTCCCTGCTGCGTGCCGGCAAACGGTTCCAGTCCCATTAATCTTGCTTCGGCTCTGTTCTGCTCACTCGCACGTGAAAACTGTCCACGAGTGACTTTCTTCCGAAGCCTGTCGTTGGTTTTTTGGGACAATTTCAGCCAAACCGGGTCTTTGGAGGAAAAGATTTCTTTGCGTTCACCTTCTCTGCCGAGCGCTTCTTTATGCTTTCCGCACTTTCGCAGACAACTTTCGCACACTGACCCCCACCGAGGGCTCGGTACATGTGATCAAGGTCAGGTTCGGTGGCGGTGGCGAAACCGTGTTGTTCCGGATATTACTATGTTTTGCGGGAGAGCGGAGACTGCGGTCCCACTGCGTCGGTGACGTCCGGTTTGTCCGGGGCTTTGTCGGGTGAGGATTTCTACGCCAACCTCTGTGCCCAATATCTGTGCACGAAAAAACGGCACACACACACCGTTTTCTAACACACTGGCAATCGTCTTCACACTGCCCAATTCCCGTTATGCCGGAGGTGATCACATTTCAAGATTGCCAACCCGGGACGGCTCCTTTACCATTGTGGCGAATTTCACCGTGAGACATCGGGACGGATGGGTGGCAATTATGATTTTAATTTACTCTCCTATCTACGGCTCTATCGCTTTAATCTCTTTTTCGTTGCGTTGCGGTTTGCTGTTCCCAGTGCCTTTACACCGAGCAAAGGTGGTCGCATTCAAACGATGTCACCGAGCGATAGACGACGAACCCGTTCCTGTCGTCGGCATTACGCCCGTCCCGGTCGCAGTTCGTTTGCTTCCAAATCGTTCGCAATACCGTTGCAAAGGCTGTGAAGGAAGGAAAAGACAGGAGGCTGAGTAATGGAAAATCAGGGTAGCTTCAATTAACACGCTGTATGCCAAGGGGGTGGGGTGAAAATGTACAAGTTAGACTGACAAGATGGCAGAATTTTAATGAGCTAAGGTAAAGGACCTCTTTGTTTGCGCTGGGAGTAGAGAAGTGAAACAAATGTAATGGAGTTTGTTAATTTAAGAACTGTTGTCCTTATTCTGTGCGGCACCCTAAGGATGGGAAAGTTCCGAGCTGACAAGCAGTTCTTAAAGCAAATCAAAATTGGAGCGCTGAGCCCAAAGGAATTGTTTGCAAATTGAGATCGTGTGAATTCGTGTCAATTCTATCCCATGACGAGTGGCATGATGTTGATAAGTTGTAAAACAGCAAACCCTAAAACGGGTCCACCGCGAGACGATTTGGCGTCACTGCTAGGGCTGAACTCCCGAGGTGGCTCAAAAAGTCGGAAGGGTTGGTCAGAATTTGCTTCCCGGCAGCACAGAGCAAGCGAAAGGGTGACAGAGAAAAAAGCAGAACAAAACTGAACTCGCGCTGCCATCGAACGAGGAAACATTTGGAGGTCAGACATCGCTTTTGATATGTTAAAATTTGATGGATAGTACATTTGTTTGTTTTTCCTTCCTTTGCAATGCTCCGGAAAGCGGTGACCACATTTGCGTTTTGTTTTAGAGCGACCAGAGCTGGGAGATAGGATTACGAATTCATTATGACAGGTCGCGGGCAGAACCGGTCGATTATGGAATAGAATAAAGGGTTGCGCGAAGGGCACACCGGGAGAGGCTTTGTGTCGATCGTGCGCACGATCGTATCCGTATTTTTGTGGGTTGGACAGGAGTTTGACGTGATGAAATTGTGAAATGATCTACAAGAAAGGAATACAGATTTTGGGTGGAAAAGTTTGTTAACTCCTTTATGCACTGCATATTTGACTCAATTAATATTCCTTGCGTTTAGCCCTTTTTGAACAATAATTTTTGGGCCACCTATTTTTACTGGCAATGATTGAAATTTGAAAAGGTTTATTAAATGATAATCGCAGAACAACATCTGGTCGCTCAGATCCATTCCTGCAAATGTGTCGAACATCTAACGCACATAGTGAGGTCTTTGAGCCAAGGATTTCGACTGACGCCTACATAGACCGTGCTTCTACCCAGCGTAATTAGCGTTTTGTGTTTTAATTTATTTTTGATGTGTTGCACTGTAACTTACTCTGAAGTCTAGTCCATCGAATTTTAAATAAAATAACAATTATCAAATAACAAATAATAATAATAATACCCAAGCCAAAGTCAAAATTTTATCCTATCTTTCTAGAACGTAAAAAGTAAATCAACATTACGCCTGAGCAACCAAGCGTTTTAATCGTCTATTCTAAGTTTAAAGATATTTGGTTACCAAAACAATAAAACAGTTAGTTTTCCCTTACCGTTTGTCTTGGTAGCTCGCATTAAAAACCACATAATTTGAGATTTTTGCCCTAAGCATAAGCTTAAGTTCATAAAATTAATTTTAAAGCTAAGTGTTAGCCATTTAAATACTACATACCATACTTTGATGCCTCAAACGCTTGGTAGTTGTAGTATTAAGCTACTACGAAAAGCATACTTTGAAACGTGTACTGCCTGAATCATTAATTCTGTATGTAATTTTTTATGAGAAATTTTATTTTAGTGAGGACCTTATTTCACCAACATATTAGGCATATCGTCCCTGTTGGATAACTTGAGTGTTATTTATCCATTTAAAATCCATTACTGTGCCACTTTTTCTTCTTTTGAAGTGTTGAGTTTTAAAAGAAAATAATTTCTATGATTTCATATGAAATCACCTGTACCTGACGTCCAAACTATGCATCTATTACACTCGAATTGTTCCCATTCCCACCGTGGCTCCAAATTTCTAGAACGTCTAAACTCTTACCTAATCTTCTCAAGGTTATTCTATCGATGCGGTTACATTCTACGGTCAGCATTGACCCCAATGTGGAAGAGAAAATTTCTCAACACTTCCAAAACACGAGCCGTCCGAATATTTGTAAAAATTTCACTGCCAAGCATTACGAAACTGGCTGTGTCTTAATTCTTCCGTTTCTCGTAAAAAGTTGTACGTCCCAGGGTGAATGTAATGGAAAAGTGGACAGAGCCAGCATCAATGTGTACACATGTGTGCAGCATAGCAAAGCATGAAAAAGGTAGTACCCGCAAGCCACTCCTCCACCCATCCAAAACCCCTACCGGGCACTGTTTAAAGTTCTAGCTGGGTGAAACGAACTCGGCCTGTTGTCCGGTGCTTCTAATTATCATGTGAATAATTGTCGTTAAATTCGAAATGGGTGTTGCGGTGGGCTGTGTGTGTGTGTTCGCCCCTCTGCAGTCGCACTCGCGCACCCATCATGGTGGCGCACCAATGCAGAGGCAAGGTCAATAAAACCTTCCCATCTCGATCGCCGCCCTGCATCGTACCCGGGCAACGGGAGGATAGTGGATAAGCGAACCCAACGGGCATTCTCATTTAAATCCGTGCGTTCGCTCGCGAATTGTTTTACATTTCAAAGCACAGTTTAGCCATTGCTGCTGCACACAGAGTCTGTTGCTCCAGCATCCACAAAACGGCCGACCGTGGGGAGTTTGGCTAAACGTTTGTTTGCTGTTTATATGTTATTTTTTTCGATATTAGCGATTACGTTCTAGAACTCTTCAAACACTAAGCTAAAGTTGGCTTTCAAACGCTTATTTTTTGAAGGTAAAATGTTCTATGCAGGGATGTAGTTTTGATAATGAAATAATATTCTTAAAACACTGTAATTATTCTTACACACCAATATTCAGTTCTAAAGTACTTTACCAATCACAGAAACACAAACATATCCACTTCGAAACTGTATCAAAACTGTTCCACGCTTATTGTTTTCTAATGCCAAGGTTTTGCAACATACGGAACTAGTGCACTCTATACTACACACATTCACAACCTGCACCGTGCCATACCAGCAACAAGATTGTTATTCAAATGCGTCCCTCTGTTGGCTGTGTTTAATTCTATCCCATAAATCTCGCCCTGTGGGTTCCCGCGGGAGTTTGTCCAGTTTTGGCTTTTTAGGGAACAATTTTTCCCACGCTTGCAACGTATTATTTTACTAGGACGCTTCCTCCAGTCGGTCACCTGTTTAGCTGCAGCACTGCTAATGCTTACTCTGCTCACTGAACCGCACTGTCCCGCGACAACACTCACAAGTCCACAATCGGCCCAACAACTAAACTCACGCGGCTCCGGTACGCGTCCGTACGCTAGCGAATGACGAAAACGACTGAATTATTCGGACGCCGTCCGGGGTGATTTTATTTTTATATTTTAACATAATTTTCCACCACCGCCGCCTCGGCCGCACCGCTTTCGGGTGTGCTTTCGGATTGGTTCCGTTTCGCGCGCGCGCAAAAGTGTAGCGTGCACTCGGTACTAAGCACACCACGCTTGCTCTGGCGTGCGGTGGTATGTGACCGTTGGGCGAAGGAAGATGCTTAAGCTTGCGGTAGAACATCTTTGTGAAGGAAGTTGTAAGAAAGCAGTTCGTATTCTCTCCAAGACAAATAGTAATAATGAAATAAAAAATAGTATTCTTTGTAATACTACATTTGATTGTTTTATAAATTGAACTTTAGATTAGCTGAACTGAATAATATTTTGTTTAGTTTGAAAATAATTTATTTAGACAGTAAAATACATTCAATATTTTATAAAAACTGCACTTTGAAAGTTCAAAACAAAACACAAAAACATTTTCCAATGATATAATTGTGTTTCCTTTTACAAAAAAAACAGATAATAAAGATCAGCTTCGATTACATTAATTTACAACTCCTACTGTTTCGCCACGGTTCCAGGCTGTTCATTATCCACGGCTATAAAACAAAATGGATACAAAACACATTCCATGAAAGAAAACGAAAATTGGCTCAATGCTGTATAGTATCCTGTATTCTTGAAACACAAGAAAAAGTAGCAATCCTTCTCAACTCTTCACCCCGAACTTCTTTAATGTGTGAAATCTTCTCTCCTCGCCCACTGCCGCAAACCTACACTGCGATCATCTGGCTGATGCCAGCAGTCGTGCAAGCCGAAAATTCGACATACAAAAACCTGATAATTAATTAAGCTTCCAGTACGCCTCGTTTCTGACTCTGTGTGAAGCAAACGTAAAAAAAAAACTAACAAAGAAACTCTTCTGCATGTCGGTGTTTGATATCAAGCCTCTGAGTGGGTAAGATCAAAACAAAAGGTACTCGAATTCGTGAGTTTGAGCCGTTGTAGAAATCTTCATCAAACCTGTTTGGTTGATTTCGTATGAGAATGGGAATATGGATGCGAAAACAGTCTTACCAGAAATACTTTTTTAAGGGCCTACAAACACGCCCAGCCGCACGTCCGACAGTGATTTCAGTTTGTCTTTCCTTCCGGTGCTGCGATGCTAAGCGAGTGAGAGCCGCAGAGAGAAAGACGTAAGGGTGAGGGGATTTTATTTTTATTTTTTCGAAGCGCTCATGTTCACCGTCATGCTAATAAGCTTGTCGAAATTGTAGCCAGATTTGCGTCGGACAGGTTGGCCGCAAAATTCCTTCCGAAGCTGGACTGCTGAAAGGGGTTTTATAAATCTAAAATAGAAGGAAGGCGTCTGTACTACAACTTTATAGGAGTAACTCTAATCGTTACAGACGCCTACCGTGAAGCAGTTCTTCCGAGGCATTCTGCGCCATTACCTTTTCTATCAACCCTCATCAATAATTGTGCTCACCCAATTAAGATTCATTCGGCTGCTAAAATCATCGTACGATCGTACCGAACGTCTACCGTGTCGTGCCGCATCCCAGCATGTGTGATGTGTACGCAGTTTCGCATCGTTCGTTCCCTTTTCTGAGGATTCGAAGGCAAGATGACTCAGCGGTCAACAAACCACACGACACTGGCAGCGACGGAGCTTGCGTGCCTGTAATTAAGCCGTTGGTGGCTGTATTATTGGATTTCTTTTTTTTTCTATCCCCCGGGATAGCGTAGTTTGACCACTTTGTTATAAATCGTATCGATCGGGTGAGATGAAGCAGAGCGATTATTAGAGTTTGCAAGAATTGTTAGAGTGAGATCAGGCACGAAAATAAATATGTTGTCATGCATTGGCAAGCTTATAAATAGCTTAACTTTAGTTTTAATTCACATTAAGCACTTAGCGATATTAATGAAGGTTTCTTGCTTGTTTGCCTGTTTAAGTCTTCTTAATTGTGCAATCGAAATACCAAAATCTATTTTCATTGGTTGAAATTATTTTGAAATAATAACCAATTGAAATAATTATGTTAAAATCGCTTGTTAACATGATCATTATTGTATTTTAAAGCTAAATTCCCACCCATCCGATGCCAATCACCCTACGGACCATAGCTCTGCATAAGCTAATGCCCTTTTAAATAATTGCTACCATCCTCACGGTGCCTAATTCAAATTCATTCCCTGGACATTATTAATCATCTGCTAAAAAACAACAAAACCATTTCGGTAGCACAACACTTCCTTCCGCACCTTGGCCGTACGGTTGGGTGTATTGTTGGGCCGATGTGAACGCGTTCTCAGCAGCGATATTGTTTGCAACTAGACGGAATTGCGTTTTGCTAGGTCTGTCACCCGCGCATTGGTGATACATGGGGAAAACCAGCAGAGTATCATAATGTTTTATGACGGTTTAAGTGCCGTGGTACGCTTTAGACCGTATGTTCGTTGGGTATGGGCATGTCAAGGTTACTAATTAGGTCGTTCAGGGAGGAAAAATCATTGAAAATACATCTCACCTAGTGGAGCGACCGGTGAGACCTTTTTCCGGAAAACAAACGGAAGCATAAAGTTGGATATTTATTGCAAAGAAATGCGTCCCTATAATCAAGTCCATTTCCAAATGTCCATTTCCTTAGTTTTAGCATACTCAAAACCATGGTTCAACCAAGAAAGTACTAATTATTTATTTCACTCGCCCCAAAAACAAAATCAAAGCACCGACCCAAAAGATACTCTTTAAAAATCGTTCTTAACGGGACGAACAAAGAGCCGACCGTCTTGGGGTCGGTTGCGCACGATGACACGGGTGACCATCCCTTTTAGCCAGCGTCTGGCGCGACTGGTCCGCCCGTTTTACGGTTTGCAGATTTGGATAATGGTTGGATCTGATAAAACAAGCGTTTTTTTCCCCTCTGTCTATCGGAAGGGCCTGTTAATAAGATCGTTGAACTTATTGTTCGTGCTTGTTTTTGTCTTTGTTCTGGCTAGGTACACTACTAGCTTTTGCTCAAGACAGCGGTAGAATGATTGTGCCGGCGCTTTTTGCTGCCCTTCCTGTTTGGCGTGTGGGAAAAGTTGTACTTACAAAGCTTTGGTCGGTAGATATTCTTACCTTCAATTTTTCAAGTGTAATGATTTAATTTTGCATCACTCAAGCTCTTGCAAGTGATTGTCGATTGTGATGAAGCTGGTGCATGTATGAATTACAAGGCGGTTTATTTAATTAGTAAGGAAGATTTTTAAACGGCCAAAAGTAAAGATCTTCCAGGCCGGTTTAAAGACAACAATTGTTTCCACACAAAGGCACATTTTTACACACAAATTGAACAGTAAGTATAAAAACCAAAATGTGCTAAATCTCATTGTAAAAAATTTCAAGACTAAAGAAATAAAATAAGCTCAAGTTTTCTTTTCTTGGTTCCATCACCTGTTTTTATCGTTAGTTGATCGTTGATTGTTGAACGAGGCTGTAAAGACTAATAGACAACCGAAGCGATAGTCTCATTTTTCTTATTTTTTGTAACTGGACTTGAAATTGGGAATGTGTGACACACGCGACACTATTTTAACGGTACTATATTTTTGCGTGTTAAGTTACATTCAGTTTTGGGTTTTCTTGTGGTTTTTTTTCCCTTTTTTGGGTTAAAAAAATCACGCCAATCGGTTTTAAGCTAGGAGTATTAAACATACACACACAAATATATTTTACTTACCTATTTTTGTAGATACATAAATGCTTCTGTCATCATTTTAGTTAATCAGACCAGTGGCGAACAAATCTTTGTTTTGAATTTGACTAATTATGCATCTTTTTTCCACTGTATTTTTACTATTTTCGATTTTAAGTTTCCCCATTTGCTGTGGATTACGTGAATCGATACAGATTTCAGAATATTTGTAGAGTGTGTTTTTTTTCAACATCTTCTGCATTACACTTCACGTTTTTCTTTTAGATCAAAAGTCCACTAAGTTACTGAATGATCGCATTTGATACGCGTTTCTCGTCTATTTTGTGGTAGATTTTACTTAATTTTGTCTGCTGAGGTGTGCTTTGCTCAGATCGCTTTACGGTACACAGTCCATCGGGTGATCAGGTCTTTAATTTGTGGTATTTTATTCTTGTTTTTGGTTGTTAGAAGTTAAAAAAAAAAGATAAATGGGGGCTAGTGTTTGTAGCGTAATGTTTTGCCTTTAAAACAATATGTTTTAGTTGTTTGCTCGCTATGCTATGTGGCTATCAACTCAGGTCTTTTTGATTTTTCATGGACATAAACACAAACCTGTGGAAAAGAACGAAATATAAATTTAAGATATTTAATTTTGCCAAGATCCAGGCAACTATTTAACATCTACCATTACAATGATCACAATCATTATAGAAACTGTTAATTTTTTTTTTAATTTTACACTTGTTTTACTGGTTTCACTACATCAAAATCGGAAAACGATCAAAAAACCATAAAATCAGTACGAAAGGATTGCATTACAATGGGAATAACGTGTTCGTGTACACCAATCAGTCCTTTCAAGGTTTTTGGTTCAAAATGCAACTTGCTTTGTGCTGTAATATAATTTTTTCCAAAAGGATCAGTTCTTGTTTCAATTTCCAAATTTAGTGAACATCACGAACGGTTAAACACCACCCCACCCATATCCTCCGCCGAGTTCTTATGCTAACGTACAAATTTGTGTAAATCAGAAAAAATTAAATCAAACCGCCCTGCCCGCATTATTATGCCTCATGTTAAGCAGCGTGTCACGTTCACAGTTAGTGTTATTTTTGACTACTCTTACATTTTTTTCAGAAAGCTATTTTTATTCTCCTCGGTTGTTTTATTTGTTCTTGATTTGTTAGTTTTTATCAACTGTTTATTAAACTTCTACAAATTTGAAAATGGAAAAGAGAAATGATCTCTCAGTGAACAAGGGTTTACCTGCCGTTTGGGCTGCTTGATTTATTTATTGTGGGCTATAGGTGACTTATTTCGGAGAAGAGTTGCCCTATGGTGTGTGGTATGATTGAGATTGTGCGATAGAAAGATACTTCCTGTTTGAGATTGTTTGTTTTGTATATCAGCCTGTAGTTATTCCGAAACAGAGAGCGGAAACATTGTGTCCACTTTTATGACATCCTCAAATCACTTCCCCATGGTTCCAACCGGTTGTTTCAATGAGCTCGCTTTTGTTTCTCAAAACCATTTCTTTTTGGTATCCGTACCTAGACGCCCAAGTACGTCCATTTGTAGTGTATTGTTAGTATTATTGAAATAAAGACAAAATATCAAACATCAGTAAGCAGTAAATAAAGTCGATCTGCAAACAATTGCAAACAATGAAACTAAGAACTGTGCTATCTCTCAACAAAGCGCTTACAATGTGAAACCACAGCTTCTCAATCGCATCATTCCAGAAAACCTTTCATACAACCGCAAGCAAGTGAAACAAACTCAACAAACACGTTTCATAATAAGGATTAATCAGTTTATTTCAAAAAGGCTTCGCTTCGTTCGCTCAGTGAATCAATTATGCAATATTCTCATTAACCGTGTTCCTTCGCTGTGCCTAATGCTTGTTTTCTTACGTCCGAATGAGAGATAGAAGAGTGTTTGTGTGTGTGTGTATGTGTTCTACCTCCTCTTTTGTGTTTTTGGGTGTTTTATTTTGTCACCTTCATTTTGCCTAACTTGCATTCTGAATGATTATAGAATAAATGTTTTCAGTGAACTTAAGAGCTACCCGAAATTTTGCTATTGTGAATTTTCTTTATGTACTATCATGTATCAACTTGTAGTCACGTTCGCATTCTTTCGCTAATCTTCGGCGCCTTGCCTTGTGTACATGTATATTTGTATTTAAATCTTTCATTCAGCCACATCACAGCTTTGGAGATGCGCTATTTTTTGTTTGTTTGTTTGTTTTTTTTTGTTTTTTGTTTTGTTTTGTATGTATACCTGATTAAACCCTCCGATGAGCGAAAGAACGCAGAACGCTTCCCCCTTCTCCGGCACGCGGTCCATTTTCACTAGTCAAAAAATTATTCGTATCTAAAGTTTCTCTCACATCGCGTTTTAAATTAATTTAAATTATATTAGAGTTCATCAACTTTGCCTATACCTATGTCACACCCGGAAAGCGTGCCCTTCCCCGTCTGAACCGTGCGTAAACTGTGTGTCGCCGTATGTTTTGTGTTTGCTTCCAGACTTTTCCATACCTCATGCCTTCTAACTCATCATTCTTGCGCTCGCTTGCTTACAACTATTGTTACCGCTCTCTCCACTAACGTCATTATGTTTAAAGTCTATATGTATAGAATTATAGATAACCATTGAATTATCGCGTTTTTGCTTCTCAGTGTTTTGCTTTGTGTTTTGTTTGTTTGTCCGTCCGTTTGTTTTACCCTCGTTTCGTTTCATCGTCGTCGTTATTGGCGGTTTTCACATTGCCGTCCGCCGGTCGGTATCGTCATCTAGCAAAAACAACTAAACACTAGCGTCCATCACTAAAACTAATTCATTATCTTAACACCCACCGGCACAGTGAACGGTGCGTAATGCATCCTCTCCTAGTGCAATTGCACCTCTGTCTAACATTGTTTTGTTAAACCGCTATTTTGCAACCGGAAAACTAGTCCGATTTGCTGCTGTTGCTATATACTAACTTTCTGTATTATTCGTTTGCATGTATGTACGTGTTTTATGGTTGTTTGTTTGTTTTTTTTCTGTTGTTGTTGTGTTCAGTTTTGTCTCTTTTCGGTCATCTGGATGTTCCCCTACCAATAACAGTTCTGTTCGTACCGGTTGCTGCTTTACATACCCCCGCGTTTTAAATATATTTTATTGTATATTTTTATGCAATTTATATATGTTTTTTTTTTGTATATATCATTTAAGGCAATTAATTCATTACATTCATGAAAAAGTGAAGATGATCAGGCGAGTTAAGGAGTCTGATTTCAAAAAACTGTAACTATGTGTTCTGCTTCCGCCGTGTACAACGTGTATGCTACAGTCATTTATTTTGTTTTACATTATCGTTCCATAGAGTCTCAAATTTGTTGGAGCCATCGCTCTTTCCCTCTTTCCTTCTCGAATTTTATCTTTTTCTCTTCGTTTTTCATTTACCCTCTCTCTCTCTCTCTCTCTCTCTCTCTCCCTCTCTCTCTCTCTTTCTCTCTTTCCAATCAACGATTGTATAACAGTTTCTTTATCTCTGTTACTATTTATATTTGTTACTATTTAAGGTGTCCTTTGTAGTTTGTGTGTCTATAGTATTTCTTGATTTTGCTTCAAAGATTTACTCATTCTGTTTGGTTTTGTTTTGCTAATCCTCACACCATTACCAATTTGCTACACCGTCAGTCACAGTCATTCTCATGTATTTTTGCTATGCTTGTTTAATTTCATTTCTCGCACAAAATTTCTTTTGTAGCTTTTCCCATTCTTTCTCTTATTTCTTCGATCGCATTTAGGTTTGTTTTTTTATTTGTTTTTCTGTTTTTAAATATAGATGTATATATGTATATCATTCTGTAATTATCTTTTTCTTTCCTTCTTTTATCTTCATCACTACCTTTGTTCTCTTTCTATTTCCTTTCTCTCTTTTTATATATAACTATATATACTTTTGTTTCATATAGAAGCACCCATACATTTATAAGTTCTCATTTCATTTTCGGTTCGAATTTTTGTATTTACCGTTTGTGTGTGTGTTTGTGTCTGTTTGTATGTGTTCAACCGTGTTCAATTCGAGCCAGGTTGCTTTCGATCTATTGTGGGACATTTTTGTAATGTCGAGTTTTACTATAGAAATTCATAGTTTAAATTTTATTTGTTGAACAAATGTCTTCGTACGAGCACTTGGTTGTGTCGCATGCCGTAAAGCAGTCCGTTATGGCAAACGAGTGGCCAAATGTGTGATCACACGTTTCGATCTTACCATCTTACCAAAGAAATGATCGAAAGATCTAAAATATGCTTGAATTAACTATTAAGTCAGTTGGAAGTGTGCGATTTGTTTGTTTCTCTTTACTAATTATAATTAAACAACATCTAAATAGAAGAAAAAAAACATTTTCGAAACAAATAAAGCCAACGGCAAAATATTGGTGGTTTAGTACATGCTAATATTGTATTTTCTGTTTTGTATTTCCTGCCTTTCCAGTTTAGTATTCGTCTGAAGTGTATATACGGATTTGAGATGTACTTTCGGTTAAAAATAAAAGCGAACAGCACTGCACCCTCAAATATGGACCATAAATTGTGTGAAGATGTTTGACATGACTTGGTGACATGTATGTTTGTGTTTTTTTTACGCAAATATGCTGTGTGAGAAATTGTCCTACAATATTCTTATCATTATAACTTCAGTACGTTTTGTTTTAATTTTCTCTTCCTAGCATTCTCTCAGTCATATGGGGTTAGGTTTTTGTTTGTTTGCCTATCGTTTTGTTTCCTTTTGTGTTGTTCCATTTGATTTCGCGTTATACAAAACTTGAAACGTTCAAGATGGTATTTTTTTCATTTTAAATGTTTTTTGTTTCTCGTCTTATCAAACACTCAAAGCGTTCAAGGCGCTGGCATTATGATTGAAACAAAAACCTGGTGGAATAACGAACTGACCAACAAAACGACAGTAACACAGTGCACATGAAGGTAGAAGAAGCAAGCGTAACAGATAAGTTTTCCAAGTGTTTTACATGATTCAATAGCGTTGCATGGCTGGTTTCGAATTTTCAGCAAAATGTTTGCTATCGCAAACAAAGATTCTCTCAAAAGAGACAAATATGGAACGAGTAATCGAATCTTTTCGGATGCCAAAATGCATCGATTAATTTGTTAGGTTTAAAGATGCCAATAGAAAGCGTCCTGTTAGCGGTAAGAGAAGAGTGAAGATGTGCCATCAACGCAAACAATCTCTAACCACAATCATACGAAGCAACGATTTGTGACTTCCTTTTCGTTAGTGATGTAATACTGAGCGAAAGGAAATAAAAAAATAATAAAAGCTCAAGCAGTAAAGAAAATATCAAAGAATCAAACTTGTCAACTTTCAGCCTCGATAGGGTTAAGGCTTTACTGAATGACATGAATTTTGGTGCTGTTTTTTTTCTCATATCTCTTAAAAATGTATTATTTTTGTATGTTTTCGACGCGCACACGTACACATTCAGTTTTGCCAAAAATGTCGCCTCGGCGTTAGTCTCCCTTGTGCCCTTAGCCCCCTACACGAACAAGAAAGAGGTGTAAAACGTTAAAATAAAACAGAAAATACACATACAATTAAGCGACCACTAAACGAAAGAGAGAAAAGTGGGAAGAGATTCGGTTCCACTTGCTTTCTGCCTAACAGCTTTCGTATAAAACGCTGCTTAAACCCTTTTTTTTTCTTTACTTTTGTTTGTTTGTTTCGTTATTCAAACTTTCTCTCTTTGTTCTCGGACAGGTATTAACTAAAGAAATCAGACTATTCAGTTACACTGGATCCGCGGGCGGTACCCTTTCGCATGAGCAACGAAGGAACCGTCCCGGGTCCAAATTTTCCTAACCCCCTTTCTGCTTGCTAATCGTTCCAACTTTTCGATCGGTACACACAAACAAAGGAACAGATGTCTTGACAATGGAAAACAAATAAAACAAAATGAAAACAAATCATATTTGTACGTTGTGTCGCGTTGCGAAGAAATAAGAGAAAAAAAATCCTACTCCTGCTTACTAAACTGCTCACAACAAAAAATACCACCGTAACACAAAACGCACCTTACATCTAGTATACCAAACTTGCACAACGTTACGGGCAGTGCCAAAATCATATGCATTACTGCAAGGGGTGCTCCTCCTCAGGATCGTCTGATCATTGCACTTTTTAATGTATGTTTGTGTAATTGAGTGTGTGTGTATGTGTGAGGATTCGTGTGTATGTATGTATGTCTTTCGGTCATTTTTTCCCTTCTTAATCGGAAATCGGCTCTAAGGTTTGGGGTAATTTTCACCTTCACCCAGCGCCTTATCTACACCTCGTACAACACACGGCGGAAAAAGACAAAACACAGCCTTCAACCGCTCGGTGCGTACCATTGTGTCTACCTGTGTATAACGCGGGTCCAACTTCGTTTGCGTGTGTGTGTGTGTGTTTGTTAAAAATAAAAGAAATAAATCTTGTTTAAAAATAGACAATAGAAAACAACGATCAGTATTATGATCCATGATCGAGGCACAAATATACCGCATAAAAAGAAAACAGAAGAAGTAGAAAGGAAAATAATTTAAAATACATTTCCTTTCACAATCCACTCCAGGGCGTCCGTTCGCAACACTACACTCGCACCCTGCCGACATTTCCTAGCCATGCTTACAGACGTTCGCGTTTGATTTCTCCTATGCTTAATCGTTCGTGTTTTATCGACTTACGCATTATTAAAATAATATAACAAATCTTGTAAATTCATTTACATCAACAATTGCTAAGGGTGCATACTAGGGGTTTTGTTTGTTGTCGTACTAACATTACGCTCCCACGGGTTTTCCGCCAGCTTTCCTCTTGTATGTGTATGTAAGTGGATTTTCCTTCCTTGCTTTTTGTGTGTATTAGTGTGTTTGTCTGTGTGTGTTGTGTCTTCCTCTAATTTTCATACGTTTTTCTTTCCTCTCTGCTCAGCCGTTTTGTTCAGCACGCGATAACTTATCAGCTAACCATGATCACCATGTCCTACCATTGGGCAGGCATGTACGTTCTGTTTTGAGCAGTTACACCTTTAAGGATGCACGTCGGCTGACCCTGCCAGACGAGCCTCACCGAGGCCGCCATCGTTCTGGATGATGATGATGAACGTGTTGCTGCCTGTATTGCTGTCCGTTACCGATGGGGTCGCTATTGCTTCGTCCAGCTCGTTCGCAACAGCTGTGTCCTCTCTGCGTTCGCACGACGACGACAACGACGACGACGACGACGATCCGGACGACGACGACGAGGAGGAATGTTGGTACTGTTGCTGGTTGGAATCGTGCGATACCGTGCCGATTGCTGCCTGCTGTTGATAATGTGTCTGCGAAGACTGCTGCTGCAGATGGTGTTGCTGGTGGTGGTGTTGCTGATGCTGTTGCTGCTGTTGCTGTGGCGGCTGATGGTAGCCATGATCATCCTGTTATGTCATCAGGTCCTGCTGCGAATCAATCGAAAACAGTTCCTTGTAGAGCGCCGGGAAAACGTACTGCGGGTGATCCTGTTTGAACTTCTGTAACGCCTCCATGTGCATGATGGAGAGCTCACTGTTGGAAAGGCGATGGTGAAAGAAGAGTGTTAGTGCTGCGCCGCAAACTTGTCTGAGAGTGACTACAGAACACAAATACGTACCGGAAGGTGGGGATTTTGTTGAGCAACGTATCGAGCACCGTCACATCACCCTTGAGCGGTGCATGGTTCGCCTCAATCTCCTGCCGGATAGCGGACATACTCATGTTAAACAGTCGCTGTATTTCCGTGTTTCCTCGCACGCCGTTTCGTTCTGCAAACATAGTACAATGGTAAAGGCGTATAGTTTAAAAGACACTGGGAAGAAATCTCGGTACACGCGGGAAGGGAGACAATTGGACGTTCTTACCAGGCCACAGTAGCACCAGACTTTGATAGAGCGCCAGCTCCGTTTCGGTCAGTTTCAGCTCCGTAATACTTTTCGCCGTTTCGAATATGCACGCGACCAGCTTCATCTCGAACGAGTCGGACGTGTAGAAGGCTTCCTGCGGCAGCATAATGTCACCGTACAGTACGGAGTTGGTTGAGAGATCCATCAGTCGAGACATGCGCACAATTGCCAGCTCGAACGAGCCCGTTTTGAGGAGTAAAATCTGTCGGACGATCAGAGAATGTGAATTAATGAGGAGGACAAGTTAGAAGCTGTTGTTTCCTTGTTAGAACAATTATTTATGACAGAGTACTGTCACTTTCTACAAGGTTATGCCTTGGATTAATCACCACCTCGATCGTATCAAAAATCGTTGATAAGTCTAGCCTATTCTTGACCCTCTTTATATTTATAGAATGGTGTTCTTGACTGTAAAAGCCAAAGTACATTAGTTCTCTGATAGGTCTGGACCCTATCGGAGTTCTTGTGCCATCCAAGATGTTTTTGAAAATTACCTGCAATGCCTCAAATAACTTTTTTTCTCCAAAGAATAGTTTGTTAAAATGTTTCAACGTGCCAAATGAATAAAACGTAGTATAAAACATCCACAACCATCCAACAGTGAGTATATCAACAACGACTAGACTTTACGCGTTAGTGGTTCCTACGTTCTATTTGCTAGATTCTAGATCATTAACTTCTGCAAAATCAAGCACTACACCGTGTAGCGCACAACTGCAAAAAGATACGATCTACTTACCTGATCGTCTTGACTTAACCGCATAAAGCCCGGTATCAGCTTGGCGAACTCAATGATCTGCTGGATCATGGCCGTTAGCTTCTCCGCACAGTCCAACCATAGCTCCTCTTGAGTCATGTTCTTGTAGTAGAGTAAGCGGGAAACATCCTAAAACGGGAACGCACACATAATTAATGATGAACATCTTAGAGTGAAAGACTGTGCCGGGCTTACCTGTGGTTTTCTAAACATTTCGTGCACTATCTCCAGCTTGTGGTTGGTGTTAGCGTGCGCTTCTGCAAGGGTCTTTATCAGCACATCGTTGATATCACCTTCGGCTGAAATAAGTAAAGTAAGAAATCACATTACCAGACGGGTTGACGGGTTGGGAGTTTTGTATCAACATCAATATTTTGCAGCCACTCTGCAATGAACGGATGGAAATGAAGCAGTCGCAATTGTTAGCAGAGGAGCAAGTTCAGCACAGCAAGCCAACTACATAACGTTAGGTGCTGTCTGGTGGGTTTGGTACTGTACATACTAAGTAAGGTTAGTGTCCCATTACCCCATCGTGTATGCGAATCGCAGGAACTATCATCCTCGCCAAACGATACCGGCGTGTTCTGGTGATGGTGAGCCTGGGAGTGCGGTATACCATCCGAGCCGGTGCCACCCGCTGTAACCGGGTTCTGGCAGCAGTCGCTCCGTCTAAGATTACTACCAGTGACATCTACAAGGGTCGTTTTCGGGTGGATGAAGTAGGAGCGTGCATACCAAACAGGTGTACGTGTGTGCGTGTGTGTCGTATTAGTTGTGAAGGAAGGTGGTTCAGACACAGTACAGGAAGTGCGGGTTAGTTGTGGGAAGATTCGGTGTCGGTGTTCGTGTTCGTTCATGTCCGGGTAAGTTAGGTTAGATGCATGGGTGTGGGGGAAAGAAAGAAAGAAAAGAGAGACATAATGCGATATCGGTTAGTAACGCGTGGTGGATAGCATACTACAGGGAGGTTTTAAGGCGCAGTCGCTAAAGCCAAAGGATGGTCTGTATTTTTTCTTTTCTTTTGGGAGTTGAATTGTGTGCTGCTGTGGATTGGCTTAGCAGAAAGCTAGTTCGGACCGCACAAAACCGCACCTGATCCAGAGACGGGCGTTGGGACTGTGGTGGCGGCCACTGCAACTACGGCCGTCGCCGTCCCCGGGGGGACGCCCATCCCGCCAATGCCATTGGACGTCACCACCATCTGCGTGGTATTGCCCATCTGGTGCTGGTGATGGTGCGGATGCTGCTGCTGCTGCTGGCTCGTCGGTGGCGATGGCAGGAAGGTGGTCGAATCGACAAAGCTACCAACAATACTATCCACGTTGGTAAGCTGCTCTTGCTTGATGGTGATAATTGTACTATTGCTGGTAGTGCCATTGCTGTTGCCGTTGTTGCCGGTGGTTTGGTGGTTTGGCAGCGCCGTCACACCCGCAGCCGACTGTTGCTGGTTGAGCGTATGCTGACTACTGTTCGCTTGGGATGCCGGCGGTCCTTGCTGCTGCTGTTGTTGCTGCGGTGCCAGACCTCTGGGGCCGCCACCACCATCATTGACACCACCGTCGTCGGCGATCACATCACTACCCTGCCCAACACCGGTAGTTGTGGTGGCGGTCGTTTGCTGTACACGCGCCAACCGAATATCGTTCAGCGTGATCGCCCGGTTCTGTTCCGGCGAGCCATCCTTGTCTGGAAGGTGAGGTGTTAGTAGCAGAAGAAGACGGGGAAGTACGGTTACGGGTTATGTACAAACTTGCCAACATTCCTACTCGAGTGTGTGTTAGTTTGGGTTGGAAAATAGAGAGAAGGTAGGAGCGAGAAGGCGTTCGAAATAGAAAGAAATGGTTTGATGCTAGTGCCTGCTACAATAATGGTAAAGTGTTGCGGTTAAAGGACGGTGTGTAGTACTACTGTAAGATTCTTTAACCGCAACCAAACACCCAGAAAAGGAAAGGTTTCATTGACCGTAAACACATTCACACGCACAGAACAACAACAAAAAATGGTAGGTCCTTTAAAGCGGGAAAGTTTGCTAAAGTTCGTCCCCAATTTCCGATACTCACTGTGTCCACTTATGAAATCTGAGTCTATCATCGTACTTCTTGGTTCATAAGTTGTTGTACTATCCACGTAGTCGGCCGAGATGTCGTAGCCCATCGTTTGCTGTGGCGTCACCGAGGTCGAGTAGCCGTAAGGGCTGCTGTAGCCCACCTCGTTTGAATATGCGTAGCTGTGGAGAAGAAGATAAACGTTAAAGACAAACGGATCTGATCGAGGGGTTTTTTTTTTGTGCGTAATTACCCATTGTAACCGTGATGCAACTGATCGCTGCTGGAAGGTGTCTGCGTGTCAAACACGGAACTGTCCGGCGCTGCGTCATTTTGTGCGCGCATCTGGGCCCGATGAAACCGTACCTCGTCCTCCACCTTTTCCCGCTGCTTCTTCGACATGCGTCCGAATTTTACAGCTGGAAAGAGAAAATAGGAGAAATTGTTCAGCAAAGTGAGTTAGTGGAAAATCAAATAGTTGTTGATTTTTGATTGGAATCTTTCGATTTACATTTAAATCGGCAATAGATTGCTGCCCTAGTGTATGACTTGCAACGCTCGTTGAGCAAACTGTGCCATTAATTGAACGGAACCAAGATAAACATCGCTGGACAGCTGATACTACCCATTTGGAACGGATTGGAATCGATTGTGCAAATGGATCCATTTCACCGGTTTGTATGCTAGCTTTATTCCGCAACAAAAAGGAGAACAAATCGACCATTATTGCTCTCCCTTTACATAAAGCAGCACATAAACATCCACATCCCCAAGATCTCCAGACGATTTGGCAGACGTCCCGGTTCCGGGACGCATGGATGGCACGAAATGTTGGCCCAGGTCCAGACCATATCGATTAAAAAAGCATCCCAATCGTAGCGTCTCGTGAGGTTGAGGTTTGGGTGGAGGAATCATGGACCTTCCCGATCCAAACCCCTTTCGCTGCCCCTGTGCGGAAGACTGCCGTGGCATCGTACGCGTAACTCACATACAGAGCAGAACCCGTGAGTTCTCGAAGCACACGGGAGATGCGCGGACCCACTCAAAAAGGATATCCTGCGACGGGCCAGGAAGTGCCAACTCGTGCCTGAGACGAGAAGCACATAGCTCCCCGGGGAAAACGGATCGGTTCATTCCACTTCCGTTTCACGTCCACAGCGAGCTGGAATGTGGAGATTTTTTCTGTCCCGTTTCTTCCCCGACGCTGGCTTGGTTCTTTCGCGCCGGACGTGGTTTGCAATGAAGCTGAGATGGAAGGGAAGCAGCCAGCGCACTTGTCTGTTCGTTGTTTCGTCCTGCCGACGGTCGCTGTGGTAAAAGCCCGGTCTCTGTGTACACACCCGTCTGCATGCATGTTCGCGGCCAGTTTGGGATAGGTCAGGTACGTTCGATAAACGCCGCACACCCTGTCATTAGAGTTGCATCACGGGCGCACACATGCACATCGCTGTGGCACGGAATTGCAGTTCGTTCGTGTTCGCTTTCCCTCCAGCGTACCGTTGATGAACTGTTTTTAATTTTGCTTTTAGCTTTTGTCATCCCATGCAACGCTCGGCGTGTGTTTTGTTCGTGTGTTATAGTTTGTCGCTGTGGGTCGATGCATGCAAAAAGTGCATCAGACACGCATCAGCGGGACAGGGTATGAGGGGGACCGAGGGGATTTCGTTACGGTTTTATGCGCACGCGTTGCATAATCGTGCTCTTGTCGGATGGCGCTGTACATTGACATCAACATGATGAGCCGCCCTTCGTGCAGTGGCGCACCCCTCCGTTCCCCTCTATTTCCGTGCCCTGGCACGTCGTACATCGACCCACGTTTCGTTCTCGATTGCTGGCAGCTTTAGCAGATGGAATGCTTTAGAAATTGGCAGTCTCGTTGGGTGGGCAAAGGCAGAGAGGAAACTCAGAGACGGAAGTGATGCGATCTCCAGCGTCATTTAGCTTTGCGTTTTTATGACTTTTCCTCTTTCAGCCCGTGGACTGGAGCGAACATCACTGCAGGCAATGTGTGTTCTGGACGGCTTGCACTGGCTGGGCATGATGAAGATGGCCATTCGACAAGGATGGTGCTTTCCTCGCAGTACGTTGCACAGACCGTTTACTGCTTCCGAGCAAATGTTTACTGTAAGAAGCAACAGTGATGCTGTTCCCTTTTGAAGTAACAGAAAAGGCGTTGAAATTGAAATTTCTTGGACCACCTTTGAGCGACACACAATGAGAGAATTTTTCATTACAAAAAGCATCATTAATTATGTTTATGAGCATTTTGAAGACATCTTACGACATGCTTTGCCTCATGCGCCCTTACATTATGAATCATAAACGAACCAGTTCTGCCAGCCCCCGACGACCAATAGCTCCTAATTACGATCGATTATTTTGCTTTGCTTTTTCCCGTTTTTGCTCCAGATAATCGGGCGAACACTTACTACCCGCGGCAGGCTATCATTCCATCAACGCACCGATGTCTGCGCCCTTCGAAAAACGCGGACACCAGACGCATCAACGGTCCGCCCGTCGGCAACTTTCGCTTTCCAATCGGGAAGGAGAGGCACGGCGCGGTGTCGTGGGAACAAAACCAGACAAATGCAAGAAAGAAAAAAAAACCACCGAGTAGGACGCAAAACAAATACACCACACTCGGTATATGCAAACTCGCCGCTGACCTATTTTACCCCGCCGGCCGGCATTTGTGTGTGATGCACTTTTTTTGTTGCTTTCGGGAGGGGTACTGGCGGGGGAACAAGAGTCTGTTATCAGAAGCATTACGGTGTGTGTGTGAGAGTGTTGCTTCTTCAAAACACCAATTGCTGCGACGGTACACCAATTTTCGAACCTACCCCAACGCGGAACCTGACATTCCGCCTTGCCACCCCTATGGACGGCCTATACGGGGCAGATAGGCGACCCTAATGGTCTGTGCAGGAATTGGGCCCGAATTTAGGTCATAATGGTGCGTCGAACGATAGGGGGAGGTAACCAGCAAGCGGCGCACGCGGAAAGGGAAGAAGAAAAGTGAACGAAAAAATAAACAATATTCTTATTGCAATGCCGTGCAGTTACGGACGAAAACGCAAGTGCGCGCAAGACACCCGTCTCCTTCCGGCTCGGCGGTGTGTGTTTCGCGATTCGCGCAATGATAGGCGGGTGTTTGTTTAGGTGATAAATTTTGTGCTCCGTCGCCCCGTGTCTGGCCCTCCGCCGGTCAGCTGCCACCGGTGGGACCCGCCAAGATGATGTTCACCGTCATTATTGGACTGTTGCTTGGGAACCGTATCAGACGATAACAAGCATGACGTGATGCGAAGCATTGGGGTACGGTGTTTGGTCATTTGTTTGTCAGGTCTTAATTATTATCGGTTATAGGTACTTTGAATGAATAGGAATGGTAGACTTTTTTTTAAAATATAATAATTATTTTATTTTATAAAATTGAGAATTTCCATTCATTTAATAAAAGTGCAAGAAAGTTTTTTTTTCTAGATACATTAAAATCTAATTAAAAAAACAACTTATATTAAATCCACCCAGAAAGAAATTTTCATTACACTTAAGACCAGAGCTCGCTGCATCGCTTAAAACCGCACTCGCACAAACAAAAAGCAGACCAGCATAGGGGAAGGAAAGCAGCCCGATAGTGTGGCCATTGCTTCTTCCCACCGCTGCTGATGCGCACTTCAATAAACGTTGGCCTAGGTCCGGAATGGCGACCGATTCGCTCGCAGTTCGCCTGCGATTGCGAAATTCATACACGGCTTGCAAGTAAACGCCATCAGGGCCAGCACGTTGCGGTATAAATGAGTATGCGTCGTGTCTGTCGTACGCTGCTGGTGTTTAGAAACGTTTTAACAGCTTCGATCGTCATTTACGGTTGGAAAGAGATTGAGAAATTTTTTTTGAATAAATTTATTGCATAGATTGTGTAATGAGAAGCATTTCAAAAATAATCATTCCTTAACACAGCTGGGAGCGAACACTTCAACATATTTGCATGACGCTGAATTAGCATTTTTAAAAAGCTATTTACTAAATCGTTTTAGTAACGCACGCAACATGTAGCACACTCTCCTTCACCCGCCTTAATGTCTCCTTGTTCACGCTAGAAGCTTCATCAGTAAATAAATCACCGGGGTGTGTTTGGTGTATGTTTTTTTTCTTTTCCTCTCCAACTCTCCGCGGAACATCAATCATATGCGAATCGCCCGGGAACGCAACGCAATCGTTACAGTCCGTCAGGGTGGTCGCATGCCCAGCCCCGAAACGAACTCCGTTTGCATTAGTACTGTTTGGAGAATTCTAAAAATATTTCATCTCTTTTGCCCCTTAATTCCACCCCCGTGTCTTCGGTAGCGTTGAAATTTAACACAACTCTGCAAAGTGTTTGTGTGTGTTCGGCCATCTTGTTTCTTTTTCTATGCTAGTGCACACCTTCAGGCCCATGACGTCACGATGTGGAATGAACAATGGTTTGATGGAAGATGCGCGACATGCACGCGTACGTGTCAAACAAGATGAAGACAGGTGATCAGCGGAGGCTGATGATCGAGTGGATTCATTTGTATTCGGGTTCGGGTGTGTATGTTACCTGTACGCTCGTACGTGGTGGATCATGATGAAGCTAATCATGGTCTATTGCATGTTAATTTTATTCTAATTATATTGATTTTTGTACGAGAAAGAGTAGAAGAGTAGGGAATACTTTGATAATGTCAAAAATGGTTTGGTACTTAATGAAAATGGAATTGATATACTTTAAACATTAAGCTTGAAGAATGTCATTTATTTTTGTAACAAAGGCATCTTTGGTAGACGGTTATATCTGGCAACGTTTAAGAAGGTATGATGATGAATTATAATAAATATTTCATTTCACTATTTTAATATTTCATTTAGTACATATTGTGAATAGTGTTAAGTTTTAAAACATGATAAAGCACTTCTCTGCGTATTTAACTGGCTGTTCACCCACTCATAATTTATTTTTATGCTCCGGCTGAAGAAATCAAATAACAAATCAGATTTTGTTTTAAGTGCGAGAAACTAGAGCTGAAACTTTTGATACGATTTTAGTTTTTGTGACAAATCAGCTACAGTAAAATGTATAACAAAATAAAAAAAGCTCTTTCTCGTAAAAAGAGTACATATTCCCTCTCACCCAATTTCTGAAGTTAAAAAAATGAAACGCATTAAGCAAATTCACACTGATCAATTACATTCTAAACCCACACAAGTCACTTCATCTTCCAGCCTGCACTTCGCCAATTCTCTCACGCCTCAGGTTGAAAACGCCCCAGCTATACGCCCCGACACCTGCAATTACAGCTGATGCGTGCGTGCCACGATTTGTCGCACGGCATTAAAACCCGAGCCGGCATTTGCAATGCAAAGTGCGAAAGTGTGACATTTCCGAAAACCCACAACCCCGATCGTCAAACCGTGTCGACCGTATCGACCCACGGGGCGCTGTGAAATCTCATCGCCGCCGGTGTTGCACCACACCACAGCTCATTACGGTGGCGGGAGCGCTGTATCCTCCCACGCACCCTTACGGGGTGGGGTTTGCGGTTGTCAAAACCGAGGGATAGAAGTTGCCTTTTGCAGTTGCACACTCACACATACACGCAGGCGGTGAAGCAGCATCAGCAGCAGGAGCAACGACGGTAAGGGCATCAGCTCACATTCACCATCGCATTACGCCATCGTTTAGAGACGACGAATGACGATACCTCCTACTATGCGCTTTCCCCTCCTTCTACGCTCTACCCACCCGCGCGCTTCCAGAGGTCACTCACCTTGCACTACCTTGCATGTTGGCAGCGAGGGTGCTATTGGAAAGGAAGCAAGGAGAAATGATTTGCAAATTAAAAGCGCAAATGCAACCGGAGGAAACTGAGAGGAGTGAGAGGGGAAAGTGGTAAGGCGGTCGGAAGCGAAACTAACATCCCATTTACGACTTACCACCCCCCCCCCCCCCCCCGGGAAAAGTGCGGGTGCAAAGAGATGCCGAGGGGCGGGTTGTAAAACTTTACAGAATCCAGCAAACGTCGCCGGGCAGACGTGCGAAGCGAACAAGAACCAGCACGGGAACATCCTGCTGTAATGGGCCTCATGCCTCTACATCCCTCTCCATCCCTCCAACTCTTAGCTCCAACAGGAATTCAACGCACCCGGGACGGAATGGAAGGAATGCCAAAGAGGAGCACAAGGGGAAGGGCGAATTAATTTATTGCTCTGTTATGCAAATAAATGCAATTTTCATAGTTTTAATTATAAAGATTCATCAAACGGAACGATGTTTACCGATTGTAGCTGAGAGCGTGGCGCGGCGTCACTCTCTGCCCGTCTGCTATCCATTGGCTGTTGCTTGCGCAAACAACTGGGCATTTAACGAGCTTTTGCTGTGTTTACGGGGGAGCAGGAACACTGTGAAAATTTGCAGCGCAATGAATCGGGCAAATTATGCTAGAATCCCTGCAGAGATGTTTACGCTGATTGAAACCTTCTGTGAAGGTTAAAAGTTTCGAAAAACTTCCTAATTTTTAAATGTACTTTAGAGTACTATCAATTCAAACCATACTTCACAAACAAATCAATTAGCAGGCCAAACACTCACAATAGCAAACGGCCCACTTCACTTTGCAGAACGACACTCTGCGCCGAGTTGAATGGCCACTTACGCCGGGAGCAGTTAGTGCATCCTTTGATCTAAATGACATCACCAGCGCCACACCGCGCGGTCGTTGTAATTAAGTGCGTCTTCATTACGGCCATCCCGGTGCCGGTCGAGCTGGACCGGTAGTTCTTGGGAAGCGCAGGCAGGGCCCCAGCTGAAAATTACGTTCACTTCGCAGCCCGATGGCACCGACGTTGCATCTTAGCTGCATCTTCGCTGCAACTCGGACCAAGAACAAGACGAATGCGCTTCATTCCACGCCGTTAGCGGCACGCTTAACAAAGTAACCACTTGCTTGCGCGGGTGTGAGGGGCAGCATTTTTGTGTGTGTGTGTGTAAAACAGGAAGCTATTAAAGGAAGGCTAGTGCTGATGATTGCTGCAGAGCGGTTCTTACTGGTATGCCCGTGCCCGACCGGGATGTGGAAGAGATGCACGAGCAGCGACTTCCGGATGAACTGACCGTAAATCATTCGGCAAATCGTTTCCAGTGTGCAGTGAGCAATTTGTTTGTTGATTGGTGGCACTTTTGTTTCTAGCTTGCCTTCGTATCCCAATTCGGCACTTGAGAAGGTTGCTGATCGTTTACAGCGAGTTTTGCTCTTTACTTTTATTTGTTATGAAACAAAACACTTTTCTTATGCCTGATAATAAGTGTTCTATTGATGATTGAATTGAAATACTTTGATACCTTCAAACTTGTTCAGTTGAGTTCTATAGAGAGATATTAAATGGCAAATATTCAATAATTTCGTACATGCAAAAGCACAACACAGATTGAAACATGACTAAGCATGAAGAATATCACTTCACTACATGCCATCAACAATAGAAGCACATAGAATATAATTTTTTATTCTATCTTTAATCCCGATATTAGTTATCGGAACGGAAAGTGAACAAACAAATTTGTCTCTTTACGCTGATCTATTTTTAATCAAGTTTTTTTAACAATCACCAATAGAACAGCAAGCAAACCCCAGGCTTTAATGTATTTTTTGGTCTAGTATCGTTCTTCAACCTAAGTGTAGTGCACATTGAATGATTACAATTACGGTTAATTTGGGTAAAATATGAGTTCAGTTTACATGTTGCATAAATACATGCTATAAAAAAATAACTTTTATTCAAGTAAAAACTAAATTCAATTATTTTTTCCCCTGTTAAACAAGAGTTGAGAAACCTTTTTTAACTTCTGTAGAAACGGTCAGACCTTATTGCTATTAGCAACTCATTGATGAGTAACACATTTTAAGATGTTTAAGCTGCTTTTTTAACATAAAATTAAAATATTCGACCGAATTATATGCAAATATTGAACGCGTTTTGTGAACAGCTAGACTCTTATAATTTGAGCCTGATATATAAAAATAATTAACAACAAGCAGGCTTAACGTATTCCATTACATTATAGGAGAAACGATTATATCTCTTGCAATACCGTGCAATACAGAGTCTGTATACCGTAACGTATTGTGTATTAGATTTTATTACCGTCCTCTTTTATTATCACACACAGCTCAACTCTTCCAGTGAGGTAAGAATGAAACAATGACCCAATCACGAACAGTTAATCTAATACCAAAGCTAAACTATGAGTCCCAAGCCGGTTTTATGCAAATTTTCTACCGTCACACACCTCATCAAGTAACCCTCAATGGCCACGGTAGAACGATAGAGTAAAATGTAATATTTTGTCAGCTCCCATCAGTGACCATTCCCGCAAAACCATTCCACCTCAAAATACGCGCGAACGCGTTCCGGTGCGTAACGTTCGCTGGGAGCAGTACGCCCTACGCAAAAGCCATCGCACGCCGTTACGCGCATCGTTTTTCACGCGTTGCCTGTTCTTTACCCCAAAAATAAAACTAGCCCTTCGCGTGGTTGTTCTACCCGCGTGCTTTTTTTTTTGTCGGTGGGGCTACTACGGTACTAGGGCTGGAAATCATAAACGATCGAGGCCCTCCCGCGAGCACTATCGCTATGCGTCCCGTCACCAACAACTCCTCGAGAACCATGCGGACCCCCGTCCTCCCAGCTTTACTCTACCATCGACCACCGTACCACGTGTGCACAAACTATTCTAAGGGCCCGTGTGAGTGTGTCTGTGGTGGTAAGGTGAATAAACTCTGGCCGCGCTTCTATGCGCTCTCTATGCTGGCGACACGTGCGAGCGTGCGTGCTGCTGCGCTCCCTATTATGCTGCTTCATGTTGCTGCTGCTGCTGCCGCCTAGTCACTCGCCCTGTGCAACCGAGTGACGAGCTCGAGCACCACATTGGAAAACTATCGCCCTAAACTATCGCTCAGTGAGTGACGCTGGGTACCTGGAGCAGTCGTAGGCAACTTTGTTTCTTCTCAAACAAATGCCTTACTTCGTGTTGGCATCTTGAAAATTTGTTTTCTGTCAAGCAGAATGGTACATTAACCATTAGCCCATTACTTATTACACCATTTTCGACCGCCTCTGAAGCTTGCAGCTTAATGAAAAGTAATGATATTACACGGACTCTAAAACAGAGTAGCACCTCCACGTGGGCATAAGAAGCTCTCCCATGAAGAACCTCTTTTTGTTAATGGCAGACAAAGACCGGCCTTTTCTTTCAACACCAACAACAAAAAAAAGAACTCCGCTCAACGTACAAAAGCCACACCGCCACGTTTACACCCAAACGGTTGGAGTGTTGGAGCTAGATTGTTAAATATTTACACTCGTTTGCTTGAAAAGGCCCTGACAAACATAATGGTTGTTTGTTCTAGCAAAACCAGGTCCATTTCTGGGAGGGGGAGGGGGGGATTCAGGGCCGGAACCGGACACACTAGTTTGCCTGCCCACTACTTTTTTGGGGGTGCACTGTTGGAAACACATCTTCGCTTGGTTCGGTCCGTCAGGCCGCGGTTGCGCTGTTTTGGAGGGGTTCAGCTTTTGACGGGAAGCAAATATTTGATAAGCCACAAATGCACTCGCGTCCAGATACGTTTTCCATATTAATTGTATCGCGTGAACAAAGTGCGTTGAGCAGCGCTTAAAACTACAGGAAAGCACATTGTTATACTGCAGCGGTGGCAGTGCAATGGGAAGGTATCATTTGCATTAGAATGTTTCATTCTGTTACATATAAGTTTAGCTCTTTGTTCACAAAGTCTTTTGTCTCTTTGAGAAGAGAAACAAAATAGTATCCACTACCATAGTTGTGCGGTGAAATAGTTAATTTGATAGCAGCATTTACTTCCCATTTCAATTCTAGTAGTCATGCTTATGAGAATGTCTTACTTCCGTAAAATAACGTGAGCCATTCTCGTGCTATCGATTATTTCAGTTCCTCAAACTAGAACTGTTTGCCTTCCACTTTCGTCGCAAGCCGATCCGGGTAGCCGGGTGCCATTACCCTTATTATGTTTTTCCTCTTCCGGCTTGGAACGGAGTTCGGAAGTCAGAGCCTTCCTTCGCAACAACAACGAAAAAATCCACGCTACGCTTTGTATTACGCCCTGTGTTGCTTAGTCACTGTGATTTCCTTGGTTTTCCGTGGGAGAGGGAAATAGTTTTAAAACAGATCCCTTCCACAGAATATTGTGCTATAACATACCCAGGCTGGAGTTGAATCTTTAAAGATTCTTCAAAAAATGAGATACAGTTCTTAGATTATTATCCGAAAGCAAATTATTCTCCCACTGAAGTTGAGTTCAACATCACTTACCGTCACGACTCATTCCCAGCTTTAGGCACTTTTGCAGTCGACAGTACTGGCATCGATTCCGGTTGACTCGATCCACCACGCACTGCTTGTTACGCGGGCACTGATAGTTGACGACGGAGCTCTGCGACCTTCGGAAGAAGCCCTTGCAGCCCTCGCAGGTGATCACACCGTAATGCACTCCGGACGACTTGTCGCCACACACCTTGCACGGTATGATCTCGATTTGAGCTGTGGATGGGATGAGATAGAACGGATTTTTTTCGTTAGTCAAGAATTTTTGGATGAGTTTTTTAATATTTATATGACAGTTCTATATTGTCCGAAAATCATTAGTCAGCTTGTGCTGGAAAGAAAGAATGAAAATGTATGAATAAAACAACAGCAGAAATTATTATTTTATACGGCACGCTCAATTTTAGTGTTTGTAGACCTTTTAGCTGCCCGGCATTATTTCGCTTACGCCGTTAATCCCAATTTATCCCACAGCGTCACAATGACAGAAAAAAAAAAAAAATCCGCGTGACATCCTCCATCAGCCAACATCAATTTGAAACGAACGAGCAAAGGAAGAATCGACCGAGAGAGTGATGAAAAATAAATCACACCAAACCGTTGCGCACCCTCTCATCCCACCTTCATCCCCCCCAAACTGTACGTGATGTGTCCAACGTTTCGGACAGTATTGCTTTTAAGACGTGTGCTGTGCTTTTCCCGCACACCCTTCCCACTATAGGATGGAGGGAGAGGGGTTGGAGTGGGCTGACAGGCAGGACAGGCTGGTCTGACGCGTGCCCACCGTGCCGGCCGGGCGGCCGTTCATCTTCCATGCATAAGAGAATCAAAATAAATATTTGCCAAACTGCCAAAGTCAATAACCTCGGCCACAGCTGTGGGTGTGCGTTTGTGTGTGCCTGTGGTGCCGATGGTTAAGGGGGCCAGCGGCTGGCCATTGCTAATCAGCCAACCCTCATCCCCAGAGCGTCAGATGCTGTTCTGTTCGGCGTACATGTATACATTTGCAAAGCAAAAGAAAGCACCCGACTTGTGGTAGTATGAGCGGTGTATGTAGATGGAAGAAAGTTAATCTCGCGCGCATGGAAGGTACTAGATGAGACTTGGTTTGTTTCGCGGATTTTCGGTGGAAGAATTTTTTAACGGTTGAATTTTGTTTGTTAAGGTGTTATTTTTTTTTCTTTTTTTTAAATAATCAATACGTCAAACAAAGTACATTAATTATTATTTATTTTTATTTGAATAAAATTTCGATGTAGAATGATAAACATTAGTAATGAAAAATTTATTGTGATTAAAATTAGTGTTTTTTTTCCAATGGGAAGGATCCGGATTTATTGTATAAATGAAAAAAAAACAGAAAAAATACGTTACATCAAATGTGTTTGTGTTATTTTAATTGCGGAGATATAAAGTCACAAACACTTATGGGAGATCATAATGCCATCATTAAATATTTAAATGATTGGATCGTATTTCCATACATTCTGATAAAATCGCCTTTGATGCGCAGAATAATTTTTGAAAACCGTTAATAAATGTATTTTTTTAAAAATAAAATCATCTCATTCCTTACACCATGCTATGCGACAAAGAAATTCGCTAGAAAAATTAACATAAGCGTGTTAGAGCCGAATGGAGCAACACCTTCGGTCGGTAGATATGGACACTTCCCGGTTGATTGGCCTTACAGTGGCGTGTACGAACCGGTGGCACATTACCATTTCTATCGCCATCACTTCCTGGTGACCAACGGCGGGAGTTTTGCAGATATGCGGCCGATTGCTTGCAGTCGTGTCAAATACGATCAAAAGAACTTCAAGTTTGTTTAACACCTATATTTTTGTCCTTTCTAGGGCGTTATTTTTTAATTTATTTTTAATTAAATTCAATCACATATTTTTGTATCTCAACGCATAGTAAATAGCACCTTAAACTCCCTGACACATACAGTGACCGCTTTCCACCGTATCGTGCGGTTGGGGTGCGGTTTTACGATGCAAATTAATGCTGAGGCAGTGTGCTGCTGCTGTTGCTGCACCGAATGCAATCATTCAGTTCTCCATCAGTTTCTTCGCTTTCAGTGTTTGTTGTTTTAAAATTTACAAATTTCATTCCCTCCCCTTCCGCCTCGACCATTTGTCAACCGATTTTTCTTTTTGTTTTCCGCTCGGTTGCTCGTTCGTGCCGCCGGAACGTAACGGAACGGGGTACAATCACCCAATTCACCTTGCACACGCGTCATTGTTGCTGCACCGGACTGCAGCAGCATGATGTGATCACTTATGGTAATGGTACTGCCATCGCACCTAAATGGAGGCTCAATTAGGACGGAGTGCTTCCCTTTTTTGTCGGTGCAATCAGTGAGAGGACAGTGCGGTGGATTTATTACGTCTCCAGTGCATGTCTCTTGAGAAAGGAACCTTAAAAGTAAGGTATATTAAACTTCAAAATCGTGCTGTCATAAAATTGTGCTCAAATAAGATCCTGGGAATTTTAAACTAGCACTTAAAACAATAAAATATACCTTCATCCTATTTTTATTTCGATCGGCTCCACAGCTTGATAAAATTAAAATGCAATTGATTTGAGCTGAAGCTTGCGTGTACGCGATTGAATAAGTGACAAAACGCGGAAGAGAAATCGCGCTCGCACAAAAAGCTGCAAAAGTTCAACGAACTCAAGTGCATTTATGACACACTTTGACGTGAAATATGCAAAATTGCGGTGCGTCATCGGTACGGTGGAGTGGGATTTGGACGCGTAGGAACTGGGAAGGAATCGCTAAAGAGTGAAGGCAGAAATATGAAAATCAATACTTTATGGGCGTTCGTGCGACAGTAATGACGTTTACCAGGGAACTGATCTGACTCGGTACGATTTGCATATTTAAAGCATTTTATGTCTTTTTGAACTTCAATGCACATAAAACCATGATATGGTCGATTAGCAATCGATAGTAAAAAAAGTTGTATATTATAACTCCTTGTTGAAAATGATTGAAAATGGATAGCTCGTTCGTAATATCAGGTTATCGCATTATTATGTTTCTCCTGTCTATCTTTACTTTCTTTTTTTTTCGTTATGATAGGTGGCAAAACGGGTTGGAGTAAGCACATATTTATGTTGAGTCAGAACATTTCGATGAAAAAAAGTTCAACAGTCACCCTTACAGTGTCAACCTTGCTATTGGTTTATATTTTTATGGCTTTATCAGGATTCAAAAATAAAAGAAAAAACAACAGCATTTCCTTACACCCAGCTCAAATCCAAATAAAATCCGCAGAGTGCATAGGAAAGAATGCGAAACCCCATGCCGACGCACACACACAATCGTTCGGCAAGTGCCATTGACCCCGATTTGCTGCTTTTTTTCGCTTGATTGTTGTTTGCCGTCCCAACTACGCAGCAAATGCCATTCTTTCCCCCCTCTTTTTCTGTGCACTTTGCATCATTTTCTGTTTCTTCTGCCCCCGCCGCGAGCAGGAGAACGATATCAACGGAAAACAACGTTGCATAGGTCATGTACCGGAATGGGAAGCGAGATCATGCCAATGACGCCGCCAACGGAACCACTTATGTGCAATCTTCTTGGCGGCGGTGGATGATGTCGTTTGGCGTACGAGCGTACGAGCTAGATGGGAAAGGGTTGTTAGAGAGAGCGAGAGAGGGGAATGTAATTTGCAAATTGTGTTCGATCGATAAGTGGATGCTAATGTTAACGGAGAAGGATGGATGAATTAGTTGTGCCACAGTTTGGAAATGGGTTTGGAGTTATGATTTAAAATATGCATTCTAAAAGGATTGCAAAATAATGTTCATCAAACGTATGGAAAAGAGCATCTATCTTTCTAGCTAAGGGCATTATACTTATGGATTATTTAGATTAGCTCTCACGTTTTATATTTCAAGTGTTTTTCACATCAAAGCACAGTTTTTTCAGATGTTTGTTTATTATTTACAGAGCAGAACAGACTTTATAATGCATGAGTGAAATATTTAATGGAGAAAAGAACTAGCTATAACATTGCAACCAAGAGCTATAAAAACTACTAAATGTCTTTTTAGTAGTTTTTATAGATCGTGGTTGCAATGCTAATTAACTAATTTGTGCTTTTAATACCCCTTCAAGAGTTAAATAACTCTTAATGAAAGTGAGATTACTCTGACTCGTAATATTTATAACCTTTACAATTTTGCAAACGAATTTCAGATTTTAGGCAAAGGATAGGAAATTTAGAAAGTAAGGTTAAATATTTTAAAAAATGTGTAAGAAAGTTTTTTTTTGCGTTTATTAACTTTCTCAGCTCTCCAATACAAAAGCTGAATTCGTTTCTTTACTTTTCAGTTTTTATTCTTTTTCAGTTTTAGTGGATGATCGAAATATGCCAAGATTAAAGTTATCTTGCATTTGAAAACAAATTCATTGAGAAAATAGTCAAATGCAAAGCCACTGGAACTAACTCCTCCTCCTACTCCTGCTCCTCACTGTAATGTCATTGATACCCAGTCAATAATTAGTTCGATATAACAATTGCTCATCGCTGTCTCATCTCAAGCGTTTTAAAGAAAAACAAACATTCCTTTTACGTTAAAATACACTTCAACATTTAGACCGCATTTAAACACTTTACACCCAAAATCCGCACCAAACTTACCTCTAATTGAATTGGGAGTCTTTTTCTCATGCTGATGACCGTTCATGCCCAACAGTTCCCCGTTGGGCCCGAGATCACCCTCCACACCGCCACCGTTCGCATCGCCGGCACTTCCACCGCCGCCCCCATTCCCTGCCAGCCCGGCCGCTAGCAGCCCACCGGCGGTGAAGGGTTGGGGCGGGGGCGTCGTACTGTCCGCCAGGTCTTCCTCCTCCATCGCGAGCGAAGCCTGCGCCATCGACGCGACGGCAGACAGCGTGGAGCAGAACGCATTGTAATCCTGCTCCTCCTGGCCGCCCCGCAGCATCGCCGACTGACCGGCGCTCCCGGGACCGCTCGCCGGCGGTGGCTGAGACGACTGGTCGAGCGAATGGTTCAGTGGCTGCAGCAGCCGGTGGCTGAGCTTGGGAAATTCGCGCGTTTCACGGGCAAAGCTGCTGCCGCCGGCCATCAGATGCTGCGCACCGTTGGCGGCGTTGCTGCTGCTGCTGCTGCTGCTGGCCGCACTGCTACTGGTGTTGGTTGTGTTGCTGCTGCTGCTGCTACTACTGCTACTGGTATTTCTTAAAGGCCCTAGGTTTGTATCACGTAAATCAGTCGTTTGGGCACCGGCACCGGGGGGTACAGTGAACGGGGACGGTGACGAGTGTCGGGCAGCTTCGGTAGCTGTGGCCGCTGCCGCCGTCGACGTGGTGTTAGTGGCGGGTTGTGGCTTGTGGGTTGGGGGTAAGTGTGCCAGAAAGTGTTTGGTGCTCGCGTACAGCCCCTGCGCGCCCGGCCCGGCCGTGGAACCGGGCTGGGGCTGCATGAGCCGCGAGGTGAGCTTGGGCGCGACGGCCATAGCGGCGGCCGTCGCTGCAGCGGTTGCGGCCGCCGCCACTGCCGCCGTGTTCGGGTAGCCGCCCGTACCAACACTGGCCGGCTCGTCGTTCGCCGCACGGCTGGCCGCCGCATGGTATTTGCCATTCCAGGATTGACTGAACAGGTCCAAAAATTCTCCGTCATCCATTTGCCGCAAAGCGTGTTTTGTTGAGCGGAGCGGAGAAGAACCAGCTCCTTGCCCGGGAGCGGTTGCGGTTGTAATCACGCTGAGGTAGGTAAGGTTGCGCGCTCGTGAAGGAGCGATGCAGGGCTGCCGGCCCTTCCGCAAACTGTTTCACACAAAGAACGTTTCCCTTTTTTTTTTTGCTCAATTATAAAGTGTCACTTTCACTGTCACAAAGTCAGCTTCTTCGCTGTTGCGCTCTCACCACACCGACCGGGCACAGTTCGTTGTTTGACCCTGTGCTGGTGGGAACCAGCGGCGCAGGGGATTTAGGTGGGATACAAATCCTCAATGCATTCCACAGTCATCCTTGCAGCGCGTGTGTTACTTCCCGGTCGACGAATTCTGGTAGAAAAGTTAGGCCGGGGGCGAGTAACAATGTTTATCGTCGTTCGCTGCGTTTGTGCGCTTGCTCTGGATCACGTCCTAGGTACACCATACAATAAGTCACTTAATGCAAATTGGTAGAACAACTGTAACACGAGATCTGCTTCTAGTTTTGCTTCTTGTTCACAATTGTTTGTTTTTAACACCCACTGAGAAAAGCTGATCTTATTTTTGGAAATTATAAATAAAAACAATTCGTTTGTTTTAAAACTCCCTCTCTCTCTCTTTTTGGTTTATCAAATATTTTCACGCATCGGGTAGAAGGCAATCTTGAATCGAATCACATTATACAATCTTAAAACAGCACCAGAAGCAACATTTGCACAAAATAATTTCCCAAAATAAATTATTACTAAAAAAGTGTGCACGGCGTGTAGGAGTTACGCTTTCCGGGCACACCGTCGACCTTAATCAGCACAGACGGACTGACCTAAAAATGCGCATCCCGTCCACAGGTATACTCCCGATACCGTTGTGTGTATTTCCCGATACGCGCTACGCAGTAAGGTGAGGTGTGTGTGTGTTTGTATGCATTTTACCTCTTTCATTTCTTTGTTATTATTACCCTCAGGGATTCACGCTACAGCCAAAAAAAATACAAAGATAGAGGCAATAGATGCAACCCTGCCGCACACTTGCACCGGTGCGAATGTGGTAGTACACGGCATTTGTCAGTTTACTCATTGGAAAAAGGGAGTGTTTTTTGTGAACCGCTGTAGCTCGATGCAATTGCGTGCACGAACCGGTGATAAGAGAAAATATGACACTTATTGATACGGGCGAGTGACAAATTCAATCAAATGCGCAGGGCCCGAATGTGCACACGCAGGAGGAATGTGTTTGTCATGTAGACATTACTTATCGTTTCAATGGTTGCTAAACTTGTTTTCAGCATTCAATACGAATCTATTTAGAATTATATAAATATGATACTTTGTATAAAACTGTGTCTTTAAGCATCGAAATATGTATTTGGTGATTTTTAACTCGTTTTTGAGTAATCTTAAATAATTCGTAAAGTTTCAGTATTTCTTTAGGTCGCTCAAATTTATGCAATTCGGAGGCAAACGAAAACGAAAGCATATTAAATCATTTGAAAAAAAACAACCAGTTTTGAAACACTTTTAACATGTAATGAATTGTATTATAAAATCCACGTCTTTTTAATCAAATGTAATAATCGCTATTTAAGTAGTAATGATTGCAAATAAAATATATAGAGTATTATTTTTAATCAAATACCCCTTTTAGCTGCAATTACGTATGGCAAATGTTGTATAGATATCTAAATATATTAACATTATTTTAAGGCCATAAAAAGCCTTTCACGCTCCACGGCAAAGGCCAGAAAGAAAAATCAAAAATTAAATTAAGTGATAACGTTCGCAAGCCATTTCGAATAGCAAAGAAAATGATACATTTATTTGGCGACATTGCCAGCACATCGTTTTATCAAAGGTACGGTACCATCTAGTGGAGACGGTGAAGGAGTGAAACACATCCAAACACAGCAATAGGAAAAAAAAAACAAAAATCGTTTATGATAAAAAAAACGAAGCATGAACTCCAACGGGCCACAAGCGGTGAGATGCAAGTGCAGTCGGTGCAGAACTAACGGGTGAAGGTGCAACCACACACATACACAACTACTCGATGGTGGTTCTATCCCGCCGCCCGAAACCTTTCATGCGCTCATCCTTTGCACTGCGTGCGTGAAAATGGCAACGGCAATGGCCGGTCACACGCTGTGGCAGAACCGTTGCGAACTGCATCGAGCAGCAGCAGCAACAGCAGCAGTGGCAACAACCGCACAACGGCAACGCAAAACCATTACCACACGCACACCAAAGCGAAGCGCAGTGGGATAGGTCAAGAAACGGAAATCTATTTAAAATGAGATTACGGTAGCAGAAACAACCTAAGAGGATCGGAGCGAAAGGGTGGCGGGGGGGGGGGAGGCGTGCAACGGTTGCGTTTGCAGAAAAAGCGCAAAACGTAGCGCGCGTGTGTGTGTGTGTACGCGCGCACGCGAGCGAATGGGATGGATGGACGAGTGTGCGCCGTTCGTTCTGATCTACCCTTTTGACCCCCCACAAACCCGCCTCGCCTAAAACCCACCCACCCCTCCTGCTTTCCCCAATGTGGTTTTTGCTTGGATGGTAAAGTTTCCATCAAACCTAAAGTTTTGCTTGGTGGATACAATACAATACATCAGGGCACTGTACATCTCCTATCGCTTTTCGATCGAGTTACGGATGGGGTTAGAGGGTTATACTCCTTTGTAATAATATTATGTTGCAAGAAGGAGGTGAAATTTAAGTCCTTAGTCATGAGCCGTGTCATGGATCAATGACATATTATTGACCTCAGACGTCCGTTGTAAGAAGAAGAACGATTTAATATTTCTAATTGCTATGTGGCAGTATTAAAAGCGATAAAAGTGTTTCATTTTAAAAGAGTTCGTTTATGGCTTAAGCACCTAATATAATAATCAGGCGAACGAGTGAATTTATTATACTGGTAATGAAACGGAAATAGCTCTGCGCTTGCTTTATCTGCCTCATTCGTAACATATTGTTAAAATGCATACAAATGAAGTAAATAACAATAACTCCTTTAAAGGTCTATTAAAGCTGTTCTAAAAATTATAATAATATATAAAAGTTCCAAAATAGAATTTTTATCTAAATTAAGGCGAATAAATTCTTCTTTTTCCATAATTCTATCAAGGCAGAAGAAACAGAAAAGTTTCTTACATAAAAATTAAATTAAAATGTTACCTTATTCTTTGAAAATTTCTCATCAAAACAGAAAACAAATAGAACAAATCATTTCAACTTTAGAGAGCTTTAGAGAGTGAAAATTCTCTGACTAACAACACGTTTACATTGCAACTATTCCCAGTCCACACCCTTTCTTCCTTCAGCCCATTGCAACCCCTTACAAACGCATTACGCATTCCAACCCGTTATCTGTCGCGAAAGCGAAAGTGCAATTACACGACATCATGATGCACTCCCCACACCGCAGCTCCATCTCCTTCTTCCGTTCCCTAGATTGCATCTACAGCGTCTGATGTCTGTTGATTTGATTCTTAATGATGCAGAAAGCGAAAGAGCGTGAGAGGACGCAAGGCGGGACAGTCGCAGAATGATAGTTGCAATATAAATAGAATCACCAGCTTCGCGTTGTTTGTGGAGCGTAGCGGGCGGAGGTAAAATAAAAGGCAGCCCAAGCGAAGCATTTACGTGTTACGTCCAACGCTCATCGGCCGCAAAAAGCGTAAATTGGTTGAGCGTTCACGATGCCCAATAGACATTGCAACAACGAGAAAGGAGCATCATAATGATGGCGCTAATATGCGATAAGAAGGGTGCATCGCTCTGGGCAGCTTAGCTTCTCGGTGTCCCTTCGACGGGGGCTGCCCGTGATCGCAGTGGAAGAGTGTAAAAATAAACAACGCTAGCACGGGCTTTTCTACATGTACGTGCCCTTACATAGCAGCAACACAATATGGACTTGGTGTTAAAAAAAAAATATTTAAAGTATTTACTGCTGAACTTCAGGATCCTCCCTGTTTTAGATTTTGAAAAAAGATACATTTACTACATCTGGGACACAGCACAAAATTGAACTGAAATCATGTTTAAATAATTGCAACAACTGAAATCATTCCACCACCTAAAAGACGATAAGCTTATTACGTGTGCAGGAATGTGTATTGCATTTGCTTGCTGGTACGTGACCTAAGCAAAGAGGGCTTTTACAAGTTATCGCTTAACCATTCTCCGCCAAGTCTGGGACGTTTTCCATTTACTCGTAAATCTTCCCAACAGAAAAAAAAGCCAATAAAGAAAAGGCTGCGGGTGAATAGGTTTATGCATTCCCGAGCGAACGAAACATTTACTGGAGTGGGATGAAATTTGGCCACTTCTCCCTCCCAAACCTTACAGAAGGTTTGTTGATGCTGAAGATGCTATTACGGTGCAAAGTGCACCTGCGAAATTTGACTCTTGGTTTTGGGTGTGTGTATTTTGTCTGTGGCGAAAAGGTGGAAAGCGAAAAGCCCCGCGCTGCAATTCAATTACATTGTAACAACGCACACATGCTAACGCTAAAGCAAACCAAGCAGCAGCACAGAAGCGCACTGTTCAAAAAAGGAAAAAACAGGTCTCAAAAAGTCTTTTAAGAACCTTCCCGATACACAATCAGCACGTACATGCCGTCCATGTCGGTCCGAAAACATTGAAAAGTACAGACGCTGCAACTAGTGCAACGAGTGGCGGGACGGGGTTGGTAGTTGTTGTCGCCCGTGTGTGTACTGTTGCTTTTTTTCGCACTACTAACCTCCTACCCCCCCCCCCCCCCCCTCCCAAAGACCATTAACCTCCGGGTGAGAGACGACGCTTGCTGTCGTCATCGGGAGCCGGCATCGTGGTCACGCTTAAAGGTTGCTTCTTGCCGGTCTATTCGGGCGTATTGTTTTTCCTCGTTTTGGTTTTCTCACTCGCATCACGTACCGGCAACGGACGGTCGATCGAGATGCAGTTTGGCCAACGTTTAGGGCTCTTTTGTGGTTTATCGTTTTGAGTAACACATTGAACGTAATTCTGCAGAAAAATATTAAAAAAAATATTTGTCACTTTTTAAGCGATTAGAGTGTGTACCTTATTCTTTATGATATTCTCACAAAATGTGCCCGTGGTGTGACCTTGGCCTTGGCCAATGCAAAAGCTTCCTTTCCAGACGTTGTTTGAAATTTTTATCCCTTTTTTAAAGGACAGCACCCCTGTTTTTCATACCCTCAAATTATCTTATTCTCTCTCTCTCTCTCTCTCTCTCTCTCTCTCTCTATCTCCCTTCTCTTTCTCGAGCATAACCGCAGCAATGTCGTTGAACCAACGGGACAAGCGAACTGCATCATGACACTGCATCACCATTCACACATATGTTTGTCGCAGCTGCTGCTGCTGCTCCATAAATGCGTCGTCTACCTCTTATCAGTCACCGTCGGAGTCGGGTGATGCTGCGCTACATTGTGAGTCAGCCCCTAGTTCGTTCACCTTTTGCTCTGCAGCAGCTTCGATCTGTATCGTTTGCTACCTTTAACACTCGGCAATGGATGGAAATGAATGGAACATGCCACACAGCACGGGTGCTGGAAGCGCTTGGCCATTGCTTGGCGAAGATGCGCATTGGGAGTGTGAAATTATGCAAAGCAGCAAATTATGTCTGGCTTCAAGTAGAGAACAAGAAAAGTTATTCTAGCTCTTTAAAAGAAGTTGAAATTAATTGTTGCTCCACAAATAACAATTGCATTTACATACGCTTTGAAATTGTCAAAAGCTATGCTTCAGTGTGTAAATATATTATTTTAATTGTTATTGTATCACAAAAGTCAGGTTAAACTCTCAAACTTTATGGAACATCTTGGACTTGGACGGAAACAGCAAACAACATTTTTTTTCCTTAATTTTCAAAGATGCTACTCTCTTTTTTTTAGCGTAAAGATTTTAGAGACCCTTTTCGTGCTAGAACGGCCGAGCCTAGTCGTCAACCACCCGTTCGCTGCTCGAGTTAGCGACCCCACAAGAAGGAAGTAGAAACAAAGGTGCAGCAGGAATGCACCCAGCAGAAGCCGTACCGCCTCTGAAGGACGTACGGCAGCAAGCAAGCGAAGAAAGAAGGATGTGTAAAAAAAAACACGAAAGAAACGAATCGCAACATAAAGGCACGCACAGAGCAGAGAGACCGAAAATTACGTCACATGCAACGGCAACGGCGTCGCCAAAGCAACGTGGCTCATGGGAAAAAGGGGGTGGGGGAGGGGGGGCGAAACGAACCCCCAAGCAAAAACGCCAAGCGTCGGTCGGCCGGCCGGCTCGTAGAACGGGGAGAACGAACGGGGAAAACAATAAAAATAAAACCATCTGCGCGATTCCGACGACGACGACGACGACGACACCAGAAGGATCATTAACCTCAAGGTGCGCTGACTTGGTTGGTCTGTTTCCCCTGTTTGGGACCGGGCAAGGGCGGTGTGGTTCTAGCGGTTGGTGGAGGTGGTGCGTTTAAAAGGAATGGCGGAACGCCGCTGCGGGTGATTGAGTGGCTGAGTGACGGGTCTTGCTGTAGCGGTAAAATGTGGCTGAGTGCGCGAATGGCGCTGAGTACAGGTGCCGGCGGAAAGTCGAGAAGCATCCATCTCCATCCGATCGACGCATTTTAATCGATTTGTAACCAAGTGTCAATTTTAACACATCCCCAAAAACCTTCCCCCACCTCAAAACAAAAAAAAAAGAAGCCCCCAAACTAACACTTGTTTACCGAACGTACAGACACGATCGGTTTCGATCGCTGGGAGCATACAGGGCGCGAGAGCGATAATGCATCGCTTCATCCCCTGCGAGTGTGAACGAACCGCGTGTGCGCTCAGCGCCATTTTCCCCACCCTTAACTTTAGCGGTGGCTCACCGCACTCACTCTCGCACGGCTCGGTCGCTCACTCTCGCGCGAGCAAAAAAAGGGTCAGTTCTACGAACTCTCACGCTCGGAGCGTCTCCATCTTTAGGTTATTGAACTAAAGCAAAACACTGCCCGCAGGAAGCGGCGCAGCGTCAGGGAGCGCAATGTCTCGCGCGCTCTTAGACAACTCCGTCCGGCCTCTGGCACCACTCCCTGCACCCGTTCACCACCACCCTGCCGCAAAAACCCACAAAATAATCGTCCGCGTGCGCGTTAAAAGAGCGCGGGCAAAACACACAACAAACAGCCGCCAGCCCCGGCATCGCTGGCGGGTTCGATGATTTCAAACGCTGCCCCGGTATTGCCCTTACTCCCCCTGTCCCTCCTCTTCACTCCCTTGGTGGCGTGCATTTTCCAAAATACGTACGCCGCGGTTCTGCTCGACAGGCGCACAGTGTACGTTGCACATTGGTTGGTATCTTTTTTTTTGTTTTTTCGCCAGTTATTGTTTGAGGTTGAAAAATGATTGCCAAAACTTTGCACCGGCTCTGAACTTTGTTCATCATTTTTGACTGCCTGGCCTTTCTCACCGGCCCAATATTATTCCCCGGCCGCACATCAAACCGAGCGCTCCAGCCCAATCGTGCTGAGGAGAGTTTTAGATGCTTGGGATTTTTATTATGTTTGGGTGGACGTTTCGCTTTTTAATTTTGTGCCGCGCCTGACAGACGCATAAAAATCGGGCACTGATGAAACGTGTCCAGGGAAAAATGGCACCGCAGTTCATTGTCCTTCTTGTGGATGGGTGATACAAGAAAATGCTGTTAGTAACTACACATCAATTTGATTTTTATGATTTTAAAATTGGTCTTTTTAAATCATTGCTTAAATATTCTGCTTTCGAAATATGCATTAAAGAGTTTTTCTACTTTCTAGATTGAATTTGCAGTGATAGAATCGTACCACAATCACACAGACCTACTCAAACGTGCTGAAAATAGGCTTGAAATATAAAATTGGTTTTAAAAAACCTTTCCACCGTTGCTCAGCAGCTAACTTACAGAAACTGCAATTAAATCTGTTAAAACCAAAGCGAATTTTATCTAAATCCCACAAAAGTACGTTGTTAGATCGCCTGAGGGAATTAGCAACCGCCAATCGTGCGTATCAATTTGATTTGGGAATAAAAACATGTCCAACGATAGGCTGCAATCGATATGAGGGTGATAGAACATCCTCTCCCCCCCCCCCCCCCTATTGTAACACCTGTGTACGCACTTGCGCTCCCCCCCTCCCCCCCAGTTGACACCCGTAATGGTGGGATTTATGGCTTTCGGTGTGAAGTGTGAAATAAATAAAATCCCTCCCTCCCTCCTCTAAACACAGTCACCACAACCTCGCCTCACGAGTGGCCGGGACGGGTAGTGTTAATATCGATTCACCATTAATTAAGTGAGCCCTCCGGTGCAGCACCATTACCCAAGTTCAATGACCGCAACCACACACACACACACACACACTCGTCTTATCAACAGTCCTTCTACTCGTCGAGTGTCATTTCTTGCGCCGCGTTGAGGCTGCCTGCCAAAGGAAAAGTCGGCGATAGAGCGCCGGCACAATCGCTCGGAGCACGAGGAAAGAGGTGTTCGAGTGGAAATGGAACGGAGCGACCCGTCTAGGAAGGCGCCACCCGTGATCGGCACGATCGGACGGGTCAATGGTTCCCGCCCGTCCCGGTACGGTTCGGAACTTCTTGGAGACGTTGGTAGAACGCAAGACATAATCAAACAACGCTTTGCACTATTGTCACGGTGGAATGGGTTTGCTTCTTCGCACGCGTTAAGCCGTCGGCCGCTTGAGGATCGTCCCGTGGTGCGAGAGACGAATTTTGTGTGCGAAACTAGCGGAACAATTTGGACGAGGATGCAACCATTAATCATCGTTAGGTGCGTGTGCCTTTTTTCAGGCGGGTGGGGGCGGGGGGGAGCTTGCTGCGTGACGCAAAGACACAATCGCACGGGTACGACAGCCAAATTTCGAATAGAGAAAAAGGCAACGGCGGCCCGATCATGATGCCAATGTTTTTTTTTTTTGAACGATTGTACGAGCAAGCAATTCTCGCAAGACGGAAAGAGAAAGGGCCAAGGAGATAAGCTGAGTGAGGGAAAGTACTACATAGCTCGGTTTTTGCTGCTCGATCCGCTGCTTTCAAGATGAAATTAAATGTTGTTTTCGGCACGATTTGTTCTTTTTTCTTTAATTTTCGCGTCCTCCTTCGCCGTCAGAGACGAACCAGACGGACGGACGGACGGACTACAACATCCGTTTATTCTCTCTCAACCACCGTTTTCCGTTGGTCATCCTCGGCTCGGTGTCAACGTCCGTTATGGATGACACAGGCACACACCCGGCGTGAGGTGGCGCAATTTGTCTTGCAAAGTTTTGTTCGCATATTTTTCGTACCTTTTTGCCAACATTCACTTCCTCCCTCTTTCCTATCCCTGTACGCAACTGCTCTATCGGACTCAGTTCCGTTTCAAGTGCGCCCGCACGGTACGGTGGGAGGTGTAAAAACATAAAAATTAAAAAGTGAAATAAACCATCTGGGCATGGGCCGGTCGGGTGCGTTTGGCTGGTATGGAAAAACACGCAAACACACACACACAAGATTATTTTAAGATTTATGTTATTCTTGCACAAGGATTTTGTGGGACGGTAAGTGGGATGGCAAAACGGAGCATTTGTAATTACGGTCCATTGACACCGGTTGTGTTTGTTTTGGGTGCAAAAGCTTAAGAATTGCACTAGGGGGAGGCGGTAATTGCATTTAATTTATGATTGAATTTTTCCTTTAATCTAATAACACGCGTGAAATGGCTTTCTTGGAAGCAACACTACAGTTCAGTGGTTGGCAAAAATTTACTTTGTGTTGTTACGGTGAAGGTGCAAAAAAGGTCAAGCGGACGCCTGGTACTTTATGCAACCATGAGTCACCAGGCGCACACTTATCGCGGTCGGCTGACTCACGATAAAGGATTTAAAAATTTTATTTTACCACTCTTTTGCGCTCAACACACTTCACAGCCACGCTTTCACTAGCGTTCCGTTAAATTGAAATGAGCGCAACATAATAATGAAAAATTCATCTATATTAATCGACACCTGCTCGATCGATAAGGAATAATGGATATTTGCCCCGCTTTTTTGCCTTCTCTTCTACTGGTTAGTGGGAAAGTAGCAATCTCCAATGAAAAACTGGTTCATTTTCCGACAAACAGTATGCGGCTGGCAGCCGGTGACACGGTGCAAAACATAAAGTAAATAAAACATTCATCCTGCATGCCTAATGATGTACAAACAGTGCGTGTCCTTAATTATGTTGAAGCCCTTCCCTATGCGCATTCAAGGCCGACGGTCACCTCCACAAAGGAATTAATTATGAATAAATTGCATACGGAGGGTTGGAAAAAAATGCAAAATTGCATATCTAACAAAAAAAAAACAACAATACCCGTTCAGACGCAAATCAAACGTAAATACCACTGAAACACCTTTTTCCTCACACCAAAATCACCAAACGCGTTGGTTTCGGTTGATTGAATAATTCGTCACCGTCAATTCGGTGGGTGAACTTTGCCACCGCCAGGTTGGCAATTGGCAACCGGACTGATCGGGCGGGTCATTTGACCGGTGTTTTGATAATGTGATTCGATTCGATGCGCCGTCCAGCGCTGAGGTGACAAACAAGGTGTGGTACCTGTGGAAATTATGCAATTCGAGTAAATCAGTTCCGCAATTCGGTTCACATCGGTTCGCTCGATTTGCATCGAGCTCGCAACGGTCGCACGGCGTGTTGACACAATTGCTTCCCGTTCACTGGCACCCACTGTGAATGCACTTTTACCCCTTTTCCGAAGGGGTTACTGGTTCACCGGTAACTGGTCCAACGTGTCCCTTCCGTCCGTGTGTGTGTGACAGTTTGGCGTAGGGGCGAATCTTCGCAAAACACAGCTACAAGATGATCGACCTACACTACACTGGCTGGCAGGCTGTGCTCGGGAAAGCCGATGGTCGTAGATCACGCAGAATGCAACACATCAAAAGCCCGCGCAAAAACGGCGCAACATGCAGGCGACGAGCGAACGAGACGCGCACGAAGGAAAGAGAAAGAAGAAAAACAAAGAAACGGAGAAAGTGCGTGACTCGGTGCGAGATATACGAAGCAAGGGATGGAAGGATAAAATGGGGATGTGTTAAGGAATAGGCAAAAAAGATGCAAGGGTAAAAAAAAACTCGCCCGCGCAAAGCGAAGCGAAGGCGTACCGCGTGCTGTGCTCAACACCGCCCCATTCCGGGCAACACTAGAAGCCGCGCGCGACACACTGCGCGCGTGAGTTCATTGACACTCTATGCGTGTGTGTGTATCTGGGGTGTGTGGGCGCGCGCCAAATCCTGTGCGGTGGAGGGCGGAGGCAAAAATTCCTGTAAAAATTCAGCAACCAAACCGGCAACAAACGACCGTTCACGGCGGGGAGGGGTGAAGGGTGGGCTTTCCCAGAAAATGAAAAATGGAGAACAAGGGTAAAGCAAGTTCCGTTTCTGTTTGCGTGGAAAACTCGAAAACCAAACCCAACTGTCAAACGATCAAAGACCGACAGCGTTACGAAGCGTTAGCAGAAACGTTACGCTGGCGCTAGGCTGCTCGAAAAAGGCTTTTGGTAATCTTTTTTCAATACCACACCATCAAACAAGTGGTTCTGTGCCATTCTGGAAAATACTCCCTCCCCCCTTCTCCTCAACACCCTTTTTCCTATTGTCTCAGTAGCAGTGTTTACGTGTGCCGTTGTGTGAGTGTTGTTTGCAGGTGTTTTCTCTCACTGTCCAACCCTTCTCTATCGGCCCTAATCGAACCGCGGGATCCCAAGATATCGACCACGATAAGAGAATTCATAGGCACACACACCTGATAGTGATAGTACTTCCTAGCTACAGCTTCGATTATCAACCCCCGTTAGTGTCAACTAACACACACACTAAACTTGTTCGTGTGAGCTGCTCGGTATGGGTGTGAAGACGTTACTCGAACACTTATCAAAGGGGGTTACACAGGTTGTCGGTGTGGGCTATAGAATGTAGGGTGATAATTGTTAGAGGGACATGACCGTACTCTCCTCCAGCTTCTTAGTAGAAAAAACGCGCCAAGCGAGCTATGGGAGCAATATTTGGTTTAAAAGGTGTGCGGAAGAGTGCGCAAACATCATGGAACCCAAGGAGATGCTTTTCTCTCTCTCTTTTTCTCTAACGGTATCCCTATTTCTATTGCTCCCTGTATTCTTGCCGTTTGACGGATTCACTATGGTAAAACAGTGTATGTGTGTGGTTTGTGGTGTGAGCTTACTAGCCTAAGCGATTGAGCTGTGTTTTGTTCCCTTCGGATCTTCCCGCTCACACTTAATCCCTTGCTCTCCCTTTTTATCCGTCTTTTGTTGTTGTCTCTCTCTCTCTCTCTAGAGCCCTGCTTCTGTCCGCTTTATTTTGCGCTGGTCATCCGCCGGGGGATGGTGCTGGTGGTAAGTTTGTTCTCTTTCATTCTTCTGTTCCCTTCAATTGATGCGCGGATGGGAGAGAAGATTTCAAAGGCCTGATTCATACCACACATACGGTACAGTACGGAAAGCACGCGCGTGTCTCGCACCAACCAGCAACCATTCTCGCTCGCTCTCACTCGCTCTCTTACTCTTCACAGTGAGCGTTTCGCTCACACCGCGTGAGGTGCCGTGTCATTGAACCTATCCATTTTTCATGTAACAAGAAAGGGATCCACAAACACACACGGACGGCGGGTCGTGGGAGGCTCAAGTGTCAAATCATGCCGTCCGTAGCTGCCGCCGCCGCCACCGACACTGACCAGAGTGTTGGGGGAGGAGTGGGTGGTGATTTTTTTTCCGCGTACACTATTATCAACCACCCACCTACCCTTTTCAAGCTCCAAAGAAACGTAAAAAAAATGGTTTAATTTTGTATGCGTGATATCGTCTTTTTCTTCCCTCTCTCTCTCTCCCTCTCTCCTTCCCTCACTGCTTATCTCGTTCGCACGTTTCTATATGTTGTATGCACTGCCCGCTCAGTGGGGGCTGTTTTTCGTTGACGTATCTGTCACACGTTGCAGCGTGATTCTGCTGTAATCGATCATCAATCAGTGGGGCCCGCACTTGATACACTACCACACTCGCTGCGGTGCGCCAACAAGCACCACACACTCACACACATGTACACACACCCCGATAGGGGATGGAAATTAGGGGGAGGTTTTGGGAGCTTCCCTCACCCAACAAATGCTTCACACACAACTACGCTGGAAAAGTTGCGAATCGGGCAGTATTTGGCGGCGTTCGCTTTTCCATTTCATCGGTTGCCGCGTATCGCATATCCATTGGCAAACACCGGGAGCTAGCACTCTCTCTCTTTCTCGCACACATAAACACACGTACAGCAAAACTCATACACGCACGCATACACTCACAAATGGAGACACATATTGGGGCAGGTGTGAGGTAAAACAAAAGAACTGATCACACATCACAATAGTGACATCCTCATCGGGCGGGTGGGATTCACTAAACGATACAGTAAAAACAAATTCGCACACATACAAACACTCACACACAGAAACACACGCGCACACTGATACGAGACTTGGAAAGAGAGTGATTGAAATGCAATTGACAATGTTTGCAAATGCATCCTCCCGAGCTGCCTCCCGGTGGCAGGAATGATCAGCACCGTTGGCCTCCCCAACTGTAACCCCCTGTGCCTCCTGGTGTGCAGTGCGTTAATTAAGGGAACGGGGGAAAGGGGTAGAAAAGCATGTGAAATTGAAGGTGAATGCAAAACTTGTAATACAAACGTAGAACGACACGTTTCATTCTCGGGTGTGTGACACACGCATTTTTCCTCCGTTTTTTTTCTCGGGAGAATGGGAGTAGCACGAAAAACAAATCTGCTGCACCGGACCGGGCTTCCTCTTCGCTCTGTCGCTTCACGGTTTGATATAAGCACACCACTTTACAGAAATATAAAATCGCCGACACACTGCACGAGGCGCACCAATACACGATCCTCCCGTGAGGATCGTGCCGATTTCTTCTCCCACACACACCTTCCTCCTTCCACTCCACACACGCACACACAGACAAGGACGCACGTACACACACACACACACACACACGCACACACACAAGGCTATTTCTTTTGTGCGCTCCCCTTTTTCTGCCTCTTTGGCTGTCGCGCGGATCACACACGATCGTGTCACTCGGTATTCGCACTGCGGTTCTGCCGGACACTGGACTGGCTTGGTAGTGTAAAAAACACCCAAGAAGCAAATGGCACAGCGACCGTGGGGCGCTAACGCTTGGACCGGGGGTGGCACAGTGAAAATGCCGCGAAAATTCCCGTCCCGAAACGCAACCACAGGAACAAAACGGCCCGCAGACCGGGGCCGCCGACCGGGAAAAAACTCAACAGAATCGCTCCACACTAGCGCACGGAATGCGGGATGATGGGATTTTTCGGTCGGTCGGTGTTCCCGCGGTGTACGCCGTCGTCGCCATGCGTTACGCTGCGCGACGCTCAGAGAGTGCAGAGCGAGAGAGCGAGCGAGAGAGAGATAGAGAAAGAGAGAGAGCGGTCACTCACAGTCACTCACGGAGTGTGTGTGGGTGCGTGTAATGTCGTGGACGCCGCTGTCAATGAACGCTGTCGACCCGCGTGGTTGCGGCGTAATGGCAATAACATTGCGCGTATCAGTCTCCCGACCCTCTTCCCGTTCCCGTTTTTTCAACCTCCCCCCCCCCCCCTCATCAACCCTCTCTGTTCCTTTTCTAGGGGGGTGTGTGTGTGTGTGTTCTGTGATCAAAACGAGTAGGAAGCATCATCATCTTTTTCGATACAACGCAACCGCACACCAGCTGACTGGGTTGGAATGTCATCTCGTGTGGTGGAACGCGGCCATCGGTTGTCATACCGATTCGGTGCCGCCTGTTCCTGTTTTCCACTCGACCCCCCCCCCCACTCCAAGAGTTCGGTTCGTTACCATGAACTTGAGATTCCTCCCAAAGGGCACTATGAGCAGCGAACAGGGGGGGGAGTGTAGATACCTCCAATTTTGAGCCTTGTTTGCAAATCAATCGAGAAAATCGTCATGAATTATATTCCTTTTAGTTTTTTTTTATTTTGCTTTGGTTTCGTTCGAGAAGCCCTTTTAGGTGAACTTTTTTCGGAGCTACGCGAGCACAGCGGCAAGCACACACATCGTCACACCGGTGACGGCGGTCATTGTCCTCCGTGGCCCGGGCGGAAGGCAGTCTTAAATATTTCGCCACTTCTTTGCCGCGACAAACACGCGCACCCCGCCGGCGGTGGTGGCGCTGTAGTTAGGGAAATGATGTTTTGAAGCCAAATCTCTAGAGATTATTACATTTTTCAAAAACACACATTACGATAATCGTTTACGGAGATGCGTTTCCCTTGTCAAAGGGTAAATGATTTATGAGATGCTAAGGAAAATTCAAGTTCAGAAAGATTTCAAATTTCTTGAGTAAGAACTCTTGCAGTGCCAAACCGGATGTCTTTTACATACCGTTCAATCGATGGAAATGCTCTGTTACATTTTTAAACGCCATTTTTACTTTAAGCCAAAAAATGAGTATGGATCATACCTGGAAAGAAAGAATATTGTTAGAATTGTTAGAAATGTCTGAAGTTGTAGGAAATATAACTCAGAAATGTATTATTTAAATTCAAAGGAGTTCAATCAATTTCAAATAATGAGTTTGACGCATTTATTGCTATCGCAGATTGTTTCATTATCGTTAAAATAAGTTTTGTGGTTCTTGAATGTTTTAAAAAGTTGCTTTCATATGAATTCAGTCTAAAGATTCATTAAGATTCTTCAGGCTAAATCAGATTCGTCCAACCCGTTTCTATTTAAAGTTAAAGTTAAAGTTAAACGGGTTAAAGTTTGATAAAAGGAAGAGCTTCATGTTTTCGTCATAGAAAATAGGTTAAATTTTAATAGAAATCGTGTGAGTCTATGAAGTTAGTATTATTTTATTTCGTTAGAACGACCAGACCGTATTGTTGTAAGTTTTTTAGTCAATTTAAGCAAATTAAAAACTTTTGCAAAAATTGATTCTTATCGTGTGTCTTTCAGAAAACAATTATCGTTTCTTTTTACACTTGATACTATAATCTTAAGCCTATTGGACGAATGTAAAAGTCATTTACAGCATTTCAGTGCTTCAACCATTTTTAACGACCATCGATAGAAGGAAAAACAAATCGGTATGACTTCCTAAGGGTAAAATAAAGTTGTTTCGCGCATGAAAACGTGATTTCCCGTTCGCAGTGCCAAAGAATGGATCAGAATGCGTTTTGTGTACGAAAACTGGGCAAGAAAGCAAAAACGAGATAGCGTGTCTGTATGGGAGGGCGAGAGGGAGAGAGAGAGATAAAGAGCCAGAAAGACAGTGACAGCGAAGCATGCAGCGTCTGAGTGGGGTTAAGTAAAAGTCGATGTACCCGTAGCACCACACCGAGACGTTTTGCCTGATAAGACAACGGGCCTTTCGACTTTGACTTTGAGTGGTCGAACGCTGAGGAAAGAGCCCCCCGACAAGCAGAGCGGGGGTTAGCGGGGGAGGGTGGAGGGTAGAACCACAGGGGCTGAGGCGTTTTGCTGCGGTTGGCGAGAAAAATCGCTGTCCACGGAAGCAACAGGATAAGTAAACACGTCCAAATCACAAAACCCTTCGTGAACGTGTGCATCGCTATCGCGTGGGTAGGGTAGCAACCTTTGAAGAGAAAAAAAAACCCCTCCCGACCCCACTAGACACCCAACAAATCCTCCCGACGGGTGGTAAGGGGGAAAGGGGTCGATTCGTTTTTGGGGGAGGTTTTTTATTATTCTTTAAAATTTTGGATTGATTTCTACACCCGAAACCTGTCTGCGTATGCGTATGTGTGCGCGTTCGTTGTATCACCTGCCTGTTGGGAAGGGCAGGCAGTGAGTGCGCGCATCTTGACGGATGTTTCGACGGACGGACACACGCACGCACCGCGCTAGTGACGCGCATATTCGTTTCGCGTCCGTGTGCGACGTGCGCGACTTTTGGCGGATTCTGTCCGAAAATGCTGAACTTTAGCAAATCTGCTTGACGCGGGCGGAAGAAACCAAAATACACACGTACGCGTACTGCCGTTTGTGGTCGCGGACGTACGCAAACGCTTCTGTAAAGTCATGTACGCGCACACACACACACAGCCAGCGGTCTTTTGCGCTTGCCGGCTAGCGTTACGCGCACCCTAAACGAACGAGTCAGCTCAGGCCAGGGAGGATGGGGGTGAGATGGAGGCACCGTGTGTGTGTGTGTGTGTGTGGGTCATAACACAAGACGCAAGAGGGCGAACGAACGGATAGAACAGGCAAAGACGCGTCCGCGCGCGCGCGTTGTGCGTACGCGTGTGTGTGTCTATCTGTGGGAATGTGTGTGCGCGAGACAGGGGCAGAAAAAATTTGTTTGATAATAATTATATTGTTATCTTTGTCACGCGGTCGGTCGTTGACCCCTTTCGGTCAGCTGTGAGCGTAAGGGAAGGAACTCACGGACCGTTTTCAGGGGAAGAGGGTGGTTGGTGCGATTCTCACGAATCGGGGAGACACCTGCGCGCGCGCTCGCGATAGGGGAAGATGAGTGTGCCGTGAGTGCGTGAGCGGCTGAGGAGTTAGGGGTTGCTGCGTGTACTCAGCTCATTCTGCGCTGGATTTCACCGAGGTAACATCGGCAGCAAGCGCGTCGGTCTGGTTCGGGATGTCTGACTGCACCTAACAGTGATGAAATTTTACACCAGAATCACCAAACTTTGTTTAGCGTTTTGTTAAAACTGATAGAATCTAATTTACAAAACATTTTAACTACGTAAATGTCTGATTTCATGTGTTAGGAATTGCCATTAGAGACAAACTAAGATATTTTCTTTGATTTCATAACCATCACTACATATTTCTTATTAAAAGTTAAATGTTGTCATTCAAACTTACTGGTTCCTTAGAACTAGTGATAATGAAGAGTGCTGACAAAATGGTTTATTTCACTCGGAGAAATGAAAAACTACATTTAAAAATATTTTCAAAAGGTAATGCTGAAAATTTGATTTTTGATTCTACAATTACTGTATGGCAAAAGATTCATCATACCTTCATACATCATTTGTAGAGGGAAGGAAAATTTACTTTTCTTATTGTTTTTTATATAAATCAGACCTCCTTTTATATTCGTCTTGAAAAATGTTTGTCATCTTTTAACTTACATAATAAAAAATACTTTACAAAACTGTGCCTATACACCCAGATGCGTTACAATAACCAATTCCGATGCACCCCTTTGTGCTGAGCCAATGCAGCTAGAGGTGCGGCTGCATCGCTGCATGATTGATGTGGTGCGGTTGGATTTGGCTTTCCGAAGCGCGTAGCATAAGAAGCGATAAGCGAGACACAGCCCCAACTCGAGGCACGAAATCACCCCAAAATAAATGTTTCCAGTAGCAACCGTCGCTGGCGACACGTTTTATTTTCACATGCGTCACCGTTTTGCCTCTTTCCGCCATGCAGGGCGAACGTGAAATGTATTTCCAGCTCCACACGCTAAGCCTTGCTTCCCAATAAATCGTCCGTAATTAATCGACTCGACCGGGAGCGGTGTGCCTTCGAGCATGTTCAGCAGGGGGGGGGGGGGTTGTGGAGGGGGAGAAGGATCCGAACCGTCTCCAGCCACGACTCTCTGCTCCAGCCCATCAGTCAAACAGCGCTTTGCGACGCGCCACAGATTTCGGAAACGATGATTTAATTTAGATAAAAGCACCCAACTGTCTTAAGCGAAGAAAGAAGGGAAAGAAATGTGCCCGCGGTTGCAACAGTCAGCCAGTCAAGGGAAGGGAATTTTTCAACACCCAATGGAGACATGATTTTCGATGTCGTCTCGATGGCAGCTCTCACTACGATTATGAATTTTTGTTTGTGACAGCATGTTTCACTTTCACTTTTCGGGCTGTACGATTTGTTTTTTTTTCGGCAGCTGTTTCCCCCTTTCCGGATGGAATGTGTTTAACCTCAGCCGAGTGGTCGGCACGTAGACAGCCCTCCAACGTTATTACAAAGCTCTTTCCTTATGTAAGACTATTGAGAAGAAGCTTTGCAGTGAGTTATAAAACAAAACGAAAAGAGATTTTGTTTTGCTTTAGACCCATCTAACGGGACGTATTCTTGCGTTTGCGTATTTTTATAATACCCTACGATGGCACCGGCACCCGATAAGAGCCCATTAAACTGTATCCCTCTCTTCCTACACGGCATGCCTCACCGTGCGTGACAAAACACAATTCACCGGTAGCGTTTGTTTCACCGCTTGTTAAAAATTCCCCCACAAGCACAAGCTTTTCGGCCCGAACGGCCGCGGAAGTAGGCTAATTGTATGCATTTTCACGTGCCACCGTACAGCGGAGGCAAGAATGTAAATCTTAATAATGAAATTTATTGACGATATGCGGAACCTGCAATAAATCACCAAAAGTTGCTGTGGAGTGACTTGCAAAGCCCGGTACTGAGAGGTTTCTAGTTCGCTCGGTACGGCTACAGCATTGCGGGCCAAACGCAAATCTAGTTTAAATATCACCAAAACTTGTCATATCACAAAACAGGTGTGCGAAAAGAGCAGCATACAATCGAGACACCAAACATGGAGGTCAATACTGTTCACGCTTGAGTCATTGCATCCCTGCGGTAGTCATAGGTCACCCGCCAGCCGATGACATGGTTCTAAAAGTTTCGAAAGCGAAACTACGCCCTTTAGAACAAGCCCTTGTAGCACTTTGATCTCCTGCTTCACCCAAAACAAAAAACACCTCCAACCTTCCAATGGCCAGAGCGAACGTCTGGTGTGCGATGCAGTTACGCCCTTCTGCATTTACTTTCCGCCCTCTCATTGAAGCCACTCAGCTGATTGTCCAAGGATAGGAAGTGTTTCACGGTCAAATCAAACGGGGCAGTGAAAACACACCGAACGAACGGAAGCATTTCGATGTTGGTTTTTCCTTACGTGCAAACAGGGTAGAAGGGAAAACGAAGAACGGCTCTTTTTTTTTTCTTTCATGCCTTCGATCAACGACTTTCGGTCGAGTGAAACCGCCGAGTAGCAATGCACGTGCGCAAACAGAAACAAACAAAAAACATGAAACGGATATTAAAGAACTGTATGCACTTTGCACGAATGTCCGTGAGGGGAAAAAACAAGCCGGTGTCTGCACATTCGCGGTGCAGGCGGTCCGGTGCAGTAAAGAACAAAGTTTCCAATTTGTAGCATATTTCGGCCCGGTGTAATTGAGGGCAAAGGCTTTACTTTGAAACACCCAGCGGAGGTGGTTTGCGGTACATCGATAGGTGCAGTTTTTGACGGTCATTCTTGAAAGTGTACGTTGTATATGTTGACGGTCAAAACTGATTTTCTATTATTGAAAACAATGATAAAGCAGAGAGTGTCTCAATGTGATTGATTCAAAAGGTATGTATGATTAGATATTTCTAATGTATGATTAGATATTTCTTCTTTCTAAAAACTAATATTTAGATTAGTTTTTGAGGGAACTTAATCAATGATGATTTAATTTTCTTTTAATCATTAAAAAAATCCTGTTTTTATTTTTTTATTGTAACTTAGTACTGTTATCAGTGTGTTTTCAACAATCAATATTTTTTTTTATTTTTGAATGAAGTAATTAAAGTTAAACGACAAGTCGTAGTGCAATCATGAAATTTAGTTTTTAAACGAAACCATAACAAATAAATATTGTTCAAAAATTTCATTATTCTCAGGCATATCAGGGAATATGAATCGATTTTAGTTGAAGTGTTTATTTGTTTATTATTTAATATTTTTTGTTTTATGAAATAGTGTTATTAAAACAAAGTTTGTTTATTTATTATCATTTATAATAAATGTCATTATTTTTTTAAATTTTTATACAAAACCAAAGCAAAATTTATAATTATTTTGTTTACTTTCATGGTAGGCATTTATACATTGAAACGTTCTGGAACTGTTTATTTGATTTTTCAAATGTTTTCTTTACTGATAAAATTCCTTAATAACCCATCAATTTTTGTTAGCATTAGAATTGTTTGAAATTTCACAGCAGTTTTAGCTATTTTATTGAGGTCTCGTAGAATAAAAATATGAAAGCTAAATTTTTGTTTAACAGACCGCGTTTCTTATCAAACTCTTCTTTATATTCTTCGAACAATAAAACTTTTTCAAGTTGAGGGATTGTGCTATGATGTAACAAATGATAAATATATTGTTCTGCTCTAACGGCCAAATTGTTGAAAATAATAGTAAATAGATAAGAAACAAACCTTAATGTATTTTTAATGCGTTATTCTTTTATTCATTAACAACTCTACGATCGTATTGTTTATCTCTTCAAGAACCTCACCTTCCCAACAGAAAGGGCCTAGGTAGGCTCATTTTCACCAACGCTAATTACAGGCGGCGTTCAGCTTTATCATACTCATAATTTTCCAACACAAGTGGGCTCCCCGCACCGGCGACAACCGCGCACACAGCCCAAGGACATTGCGCTCAAAGCCACATTGCGTGCATCGTGATGCACCGAAAGCATAGACACATACCGCGGGGGGTTGGGGGGGGGCTACAAGCATAGATACAGGTAGGGTTTAACGTGCATACACAGGCTAGAATAGATGGTGCCGCTTTCCAAGCACACGCTGGTACATTGACACTTTTGTAGTTCAAGGTGTTGCGGTACACCGTACACGGTATCGTGCTGCTGTACCCCTATAGATTCGCAACCACCGGGGCAGGCTGATTAGAATTTGAAAAAAAAAAAAACCATCCAGCAGTATACCTCATCAGCACAAGAAATTCTAAGAGCCGCGCAAACGCCCCACTGACGCTCAGTGGTTTCGTTCTTACCGTACGGTGGAGACAACCTCTCTCCATCCCCCCACCCACTGGACATGTTTAGAAACATGCATCACTACATACTTAAAGCCTGCGTTACGCAATGGTGCGAAAAGAGCAGCAAAAAAGGTCGGTGCGGTTAGGTGCCAGCAGCGTGGCTAGAAACGGATAATTAGTATCAATTTAGTTTCCCATCGCGAGATCCGCACCCTCTCCTCCGCTCGCCCCTACACGCAGCTGTCCGTGTTTATCGTCTGCCGTGCGATGATGCGTGGCTAGGGGTAGCCGTCTTGATGGTAGCTGTCGATTAGATGTCACGATGATGGTTACTCGTTGTGTTTTATTGCGTTTTAAAGACGCCGAGACGCGTTTACAGCACTTTTTTTTTGGGAAGGGACGAAATGATATAGACAGGGTATGATAAAGGAAACCATGCGTTACTTCAAACTAATATATTTTTTCTTTGTCTTTAGTATTTGATTATAAAAAACTAATGTGCTTGAAAATAAATGGCAAAGTAAAAGAAAAATATGTAAAAACAGAAAAAAACAGTAGTCAGTCTGCTAAGATAGTACAGTTAGTTAAAGTTAGTACAGCTAAGATACTACAAATAGTTTTATCTTAATAGATTTATATAAAAAAATTCATTAGCTTACAAGCAACCACTTAAAACAAAATCCGTCAGGAAATAAAATACGATCCCCGAGTGAATTTGTTTATCAAGATTAAATAGATGATAGATGACGATTTTATACAGAAAGTCTCATCTAGAAAAGTTAAGCTGCGAAAAAGCTATGCAGACCAATTTTAAAACTAAGTCATTTCAACAATTAAATGACAATCCGTTGCGTTTCAAATTGTTGTATACTATTTTCCTTTTGTACATTTGTTGTGAAGGAAATCGTTTTCACATTGAAAGATTGCACTAAAATGTAAATATATCTTCTTTAAGGCTATTTGACTTTTTTACCACAACCAATCTCACTCACTACAACTTGACCATTTCAAGAGACTTTGTACAACCATTCATTAGGACTTCTTTAACCAATCGATGTATCTTCCTTTGAAGATGAAGTGGCATTCTTGCAGAGAGCGAAAAAAGCTAATCTTTCTACGCAAGGAATGTGTCCCGCTCATCGATCGCCACTCACTGACCATCTATTGCGTCCATTACGCAACTGTGTAGAGTATAATAGTGTGTGTTTGTGTGTGTTTTTTTGTCTTCGGCCTTAAGCCCTACTAGTGCCTCTTACAAGCCGGGGAACGCAACACTGTCGGACCGTCTGAAAAGATGTGCCACGCAACGCGATTCTCAACGACGATTTTCCGTTTTTTCCCACACATTGGTCCGCTAGCCGATCGGCGGTCCGGATGCTCGACGAAATAGTGTATGATTTTGTCGAAACTCACGATTTAGCGTGATGATCGCGTTGGATTGCAGTACGCGACGGCAACCGGATTGGAGCCGCACGCAAGCAGCACACGATGCCATCGCCGGCACCAATCATTAGGTAAAGCTTAGATTCGATTTCACCCTTCCGAGTCTCATTCTTCTGCCGTCCCTATTCCGCTTGGTGCCTATTTTTGCGGAAGAGTTGAGCGGATTAGCCCGCGAGAGGAATATTCGGATCGGTTGTGCCGTTTAATTATGTGAAGATGGTGTGATGCAAGCCGTTCTTTAGGTCAGCCTGCTCACATTGTCGGCCGGCACAACCGTAGGTGAGTATCGATCGTATAAATGATGCATCCCGATGGCTAAGGAACGGGAACAGGAAGAGGAACGGGTTTCTTGCATTCTTATCACGCCTTAAAGGAAACTTTTGATAAGAAGCAGCCTACTATGTTTGGCGTTAAATAATGCATCAATCGCTTGCCTTCGTTGCAAACGGACCGGATTTGTGCCGCTCGGTTCTAACGGGACTCATTAAACGGCCGTTTGGTATGTTGCCACATGATAAATGGGGAGCGAGAGAGAGAGAGAGAGAGAGAGAGTATGAACAGGGACAGCACTAGATGTGCACTGAGAGACACTGGTACCGATTAATGCAAGAGAAGTATGCTCGCAGCATAAGCATAGAATGTTACGATGCTTCTCCCGTGCAAGAGAGTCTTGTAACGCTGAGAGAGAAGAAGTGTTCGAAGACGTTTCACACTCGCTGACGTAAACACCGTGCTGATGCGTGAGCGAGATGCGAGAAGGAATGCACTGGGTGGGAGCGAGAGAAAAAAATAACATAAAGCAGCGGGTTCGTTCGCACCAACAGTCGTTCTCGAAAATAACTGCATGCTGTTATTTCTTTGCTACAAAATATCAACCTAGTCGAAGTTACTGTATTTCCAATACAATAATTAACATTTAATTTACAGCAAAAATATTTCAACACTACAACCACCAGTAACTAATTAAAACACTTTTTGTTAAAATGGATAAAATTTAGTAATTAAAAATTCTAAAACACTTATTTTTATTTTAAAGTTTGAGGAGCTTGCAGTGAAGAAAAACTAAAAAACAGTCTTTGTCTTTAATTATACCGTTCTTGAATAAATCTTATTGAAATATTAGCGTTAACAGCAAACATATTTTTGAAGATGGTTGCAATCATAATCTGAAATGAAATTTTCACTTACAAATATTAACATATTATAACACATCACATTGTGATATTAATAATCAGTGAAAAAATACTTAATATTTCATAATAGATTAGGAAATTTCCTTTTTAATGCAATCTTGTGAAATTAAAAAAAGAAAAAAAAGAAGATGTTTTATTTAACACAACATTTTTCTGTTTTGTATGAATTCTAAAATAATTCACAAATAAAGGTATAAAATAAATTTCAGTTAATAGAAACGATAATTAAAGTATTAATTTTAACAAAAAAAAAACTACTAAGATATTACTAACAAAAAAAAACTTCCGCTCTGTCTATTGCCATATGTTGGGTACTGTAAGTGCATTGACCCAGCTTGACGATGACCCACTTACGAAGCGAAACGCGGTATGCATCTTCGTTCTTTTTCGCGTTTCGCTCTCGCACCACCCCGTCACAACCCCATGGGGGGGTTGGGGTGCTGTTTTTCTATGAGACTGTATGTGTGTCGGCTCGAGGGGCAGAAGCAGCGTCATCGAATCGATTGAACTAAACCGTGTATGTGTTCTGCCTGTGTGCGTGTGTATGGGGGGGGGGGAAGGGGATGTGCTTTTCGTTGTCGGGAAGTACGAAAGATGGGGCGCACGCTTCACGACGTCAGCTATCGGTTGTCGCCATAGAACCGCTGTAGCCACCCTTCCTCCCCCCCACCACTCCGAGAGAGGGAGAGGGCGTGGATGAAGGGAGAGGTTGTGTTGAGAATGGGAATGCTTACGGGCAGCAATAAGGGAATTAATTTCAAATGCTGCACCATTCAAAGCTTTGCTGACACGCGCATACAACCGCGGGTTCGGGTGTGTAGTTTTGCTTCGTTGTGGATTCGACTGGCGAAGGAGTATGACGTGCAATCACGTGCCGTCGTATTTTAATTCAAAATTCGAACCATCAGGAATGAGGAAGGATACGCCAAGAATTAGCTGAGGTGGTGCAGCTTGCGTGCAGTTGCAGCGCAACATTGTGTATATGGATGCTATTTATTCGATTTTTTTTTTTATTTAGAAATTGACATACAATGTGAATGCTGTAACATGCAGGTTGATAAACATCTGCCAATATTTTATTTTTTTTAAACATGCGTTAGATAAATATTTAGATATTGAGCTTGAGAAATACTTTCAAAGCGTTGCAGAAATAGTTTTAACATTATCGCTTATTTTTTATGCAAAACTAAATTTGAAATGATTGCCTTAAAATGTAAAAAACCATTCGGAAAACACTTTATGCGAATATTCAGCGAATTAAACCACAGAAAGCGTCCAACACACAACTTCCCGTTAACAACCGACTTAAGCAATGTGTTTGGTATTGTATTCAGTAAAATATTGGCCACATTTTAACATCACTCTCCTCGTGACCTTTAAAAGTAACAATACAACATCACCAAATTTCCTGGAAATAAATTACCATTCAGCTTGCATGGATTACGCAGCGGCAAACAAATATTCCGGAGCTCACGGTACAATTGACTTTTACTGCTGCAAGTTGAGACTATTTATTGCATCCCATTGCACTCGTGCAACCTTCTTCTGTGGTGAAGGAATGTTGCCCTCCGCCCTGGCCAAGTGGTCACAGGCACGCATACAGCATCTCATCCCTGTTATCCTTGAGCTTTGTTCAATTTCGATTGGCATGCAAATCGGTTACGAATTCCGACCACTGTTCACAGTGGTTCACGATGTTGGTGGAGGCTGCCTGTCAAGCGTTGCGAGTTTGAAAATGAAATGTGTCAAAATGTGACAGCTGTTATCCGAAATCGATGGATGCGGCTGGATAGTATCGCAAAACACGATCTGTGTGGCAAGACATGGTCGGGAAGGTTGTGGAGAGCCTTTTTTCGTACTTCAAAATTCACCGTGAGCGATTGTTTGATGCATTCATGTACATGTAAGGGTGCAGCGAATCTAGTTGTGAATGAAGTGCCTTAAAACAATCATTCCTTCGCTTGTCAGTCTCAGCTGAACAAGATCAGATAACAAGGTGCCAATGAGATAACTTTACTGCATACACTAAATGGCACAGTGCGTGCTCGACCCGATTGCACTTGATGCACGTGTCGCACTAAAGCGCGTCGAACAGTGCAAATGAAGCACACACTCTCCTCGGGCAAGCATCATCACCGACACACTCACTCACCCCCTTCGCTTTGTAGCGCTGTTACCAGCACGCTTTCCATCGCGCTCTCACACCATTTTCCACCCTCGCATACACTTCGCCTCCACCAGTTCCTTCCCTATTGTGTTTTGTGTGGCTGTGCTGCGCGTATAAAAACACAAATCATAACACAAACATATGGACCGGTGGACTGGCGCGAAACTGGAGCTACCAAACCTTCCCCTTTCTTCACCCCTCGGCGAGTGTGAGTGTGTGTATGGCCGCGCCGGCAGGATGATATAACACATGTTACAAAAGCCAATTAAAAGTCGAGCCAAGCACGCGTACGCGAATGGCTTCATTACACTCTTAACACGACCCAGTGCGTACCGATGCACCGGACCGATGGATGGTGAGCGGGAACGGGACCGGGCCGGGTCTGGTGGTGGTATCTTGAAATGCACTTTTTTTGTGCACAAGAGCACAGCAGTCGGAAGTAAGGCGTGTCATATTGCTCTTTCACTTCGTCTTGCGGGCGGTGCCAACGTGTTGCAGTAAAGGGCCGGTTAGCGTTGGGGTGAAAGTGATTTATTTATTTGTGCTTCGGGGTTTTTTTTTTAATGTGACAGCATCCTTGTCAGTGTGGACACGGTCAACACGTGTGCTGCACTTGTCGCATACGGTGGGAAAGTACGAGTAGTGGGATCTGTTTGATGCTTTTTTTGCTGCTCAATAGTTCTTATACATGATATTAATTAGTAGTTGTGGCCTCCTATAAAGTTAAGATCTTAAGTTGAGAGTTGAGATCAATAATTTATGTGTCACACATTTAAAGAACATTTTAATATAATTACCATTGTTTACTCAGAAAACAAATAATTGTTACTGATTTGTTTTATTTTAATTTTGTTTTGGACCGTTACTTTTTTCATTACTTCAATTTTAAATCAATTATAAGTTGAAGATTTAAATTGAAATTGTTATCGTTTTAAATCATTAGCTTTTAATTTTCCTTTCAAAATGTAAAAAAATCGATCCGCATTTGTAGAATAACCTTCTGGTTAGCAATAATCATGATAAAAAAATAATAATATTTAATTGCTGAATATGATTTTACTGAATGGGATTATTCTTGTGCATAAAAAAACTTCATTATCAAGAATTTACTCTAAGCAATGATAAAGCAGCTCAATTAGCGCCAGAAACCACAACCATGTATGCAAACATTGTGTGCATAATTGCAAGGAAAACGCCACCGCCGTTAGCCTTGTCAGCGGGCGTAACGATGTCACCAGTGCCATTAATCTCGGAGTGTGGTGAAGTTGCACCGAGCAATCAGTGTTACAATCGGCACCGCGCTACCGTGCGGTAGCGAGACGAATTTTTGATTCAATATCTCTATTGACACGAGCGACCCAGCATCACCGGAAACATTGAAACTCGTGGCGTGGAAAGGGGGAAGGGATTTTCCCGAAGCATTTGCAAAGCCCAAACGCCATGATGGACGATTTGTTTGGTTGTCGGTGGAAAGCGAAGTAGAGAAGCCCTTGTGGGCAAGCCGGTAGGGAGAGCGGTAGGGCAAACGAATGTAAACCGTGGTGCGACAAAAAACACAACGATCATGCGCGACCGTAAGGGAACGAAAAGGCACGGTTGCTAGGGTACGGTGGGCTAGTCAATCCATCAGCGCACGATCGGCTACTAAGTCAACTTTTCATGTGTGACCAAGGTTGCGTTGCGCAAGCAACACACTGCCTAGCTCAAGAGCAATAGACGGTGGTAGGAGAAGCAGTAGAAGAAAACGTGAAGCAAAACAACAACCAAAACGAACACAGTCAGCCAGCCAGCCTACACACCGGTATGGACAAAATCTGGCCCCGGGTGGACCGTTGGTCTAGGTATGGGCAGGTTGCATGCAGCAATTGCAGCTTGATCAGATGGTACGTTGCGTCCAGAGAGAGAGAGAGAGAGAGAGACGACTGCAGATGAAGGACCCGCACTACCCGTGTTTGGTGACGACCGTTTGCCAAAGCGATCGCGCTTGAATTCGATTAGCCGCGGGGTGACTGATGGGTTTTAATAGGAAAAAGCAACACTCTAAACCCCTCTGTATGGCGCTGGAGGTTGTGTCTTGCGTTTGCTGTCGGTTTTTATTGCACTGTGTTCAAGTGCCCGGGCAGAAAATTTGCGTACGAAGCTTCACACTACCACACACGTCACCCTGAAGCTTCCCTCACAGTTCATCCATTGTTAATGACAGTTTGAGGGAGTCTTTTCGAAACAAAAAACCTGAAGGTGAAGAATGACCCTCGAAGGGTACATTTTTTGCAGACATTGTGCCTGGCTGCTACGCTGCTGCATGAGTGCAATTTGGTTCTTAGGCTCTATCTCAAACTGCACAGTCTGCACGAACCGTGACCCTCGCAGAACGCGTGGAGCTGCAAAACTGCATATGAGAAAGGGCTCCAACCGCTGCACGTATCTTAATTAAACGCCGCTGGCCTTGAGCTGTGAGAATGGAGGGAGCTTGATTTTCTCTTGCCCTGCGCGCGCGGCGTCGTTGAAAGTTGCCAATTCTTAGCATGACCCTTAGCCCTCTAAACCTTCTGGGCGTTCGGTATGGTTGTACACGTGAGTTGCGCTTAGCCAGCCGGTTGATCGACGATCGTATGCATGCATGCATGTATGCACGATTGAATGTTGTTTTGTGAGTTGCACTCCCCACCAGGGGTTTTTGGTACGGTTAGCGGGAGGCTTTCTGCAAACGAAACGCCACCAGCAGGACCTTGAATTGGTCGCGATGGTATAGTTGGTGTAGAAACGCAACAGAAGTATAAATGAAAAAAAAAAACACGGGTGATGCAAATACAATCACACTCAGCTCAGTATGGAGCGAGACAAGGGGCAGCTGTGTTATCGTTTTTTGATAGATTTTTTATATCCGTTGGTGCAGGGTGGAGGCGCTTGGTGGTTTGTAACGAATTTTGAAAATCAGTGGGCATTTTGTTTGTTTGCATTTTATTGTGCTTTGAAGGTACATTTAAGGCTTAATAAAAATGGAGAGGGCAATTGATTGTTTGAATTGAATTGTTTGGGCAATTGATTGCTGAAATATAAAGTTTAGACAAGCGGGAAACTTTAAGTTAGTTTATAAAATACTCTAAAACGGTAAAAAAATATCCATAAGAATTATTTGTTTGTTTAACGATAAAATGCATATTTTAACATAATATTGTTAAAAATAAACTACTTGTAGCAATGAACAAACCTTATAGAAATTGCAAAAAGTTTTTTTTTTATTTTTTAGTACTGCACGAGTACAAACATCTTCAACTGCTTTAAATAATGTACAATGTTTAGAAGGTGTGTAGTACTCAAACGATGGAGACAAATATTGCATTCAATCTTGAATCCATTTAGCCACAAGCCCACCGTGTCCCGCTGCGTTTGCATTGACAGCAAGCAAATAACTCCAGGCCCACTGTCCCAGATGGTTACTGGAACTCTACACTTGGACCACCTGCGTAGTGATCGCTCTGTCACGCTGTCCGCTGCATACTTAATTGTTTTCTTCTGAAAGCCATTTATTAGCACGCTTGTACCGCTTAACCGCATGTACAATATATCTATGCATTTATGTTTTCATGTATGGGGAGGGCCTCACGGCAGTGACATATTTTGCTCGCAAGCGCTATTCAACGTCTGAAGAAAAAAACAACTTTACGAATGTGGTTGTGTAAAATCATAGCATAGACAATTTTGTAGGTTGTGTTTAACGCAAGCTCGTCGAATTCGGCAGTATGTGATCACCAAAACTGCGCATACCTTCGTTAAGCCTGATTGACGTATTTTAATTTTAGACGTACGCTACCTTTCCCGCCATCTCGGGACACCCATCCCAAGATGTTCATCGTGTGTCGTGCTTTTTTTCGTTTTCTTTTATTGTTTCGCCTTAGGTATGTCATACGGGTTCATCTCACCTTCGCTCCATCTACGGTTGACATCTTCAGGGCTGGTAGGGGCAGGAAGAGGTGGAACGCGTGTGCTTTTTTAACGAGCCGCGCAAAACGATACCTGGGAGCTGGCAGGAAATGTGAAAGCATTGACGCCTTACCCCGAAACCCGTGAGGACAGCTTGGACGGATCGGTCGGACACGGAAAGCGAAAGTGAACCGCTTGGGTGTTTGAGTGAATAGGTGACTGTGTTCAGTCGTGGCAGTTTTTTTTTTTTGGCAAGTGGCGCGTTGGCGAATGTAAGAAAATAAAACAGATTTTGTTTCCTTTGCCATCACTCGTTACTTTTGCGCAGTTACTTTTCACCGCGTAGTGCCCAGGGCTTGGTAAAGTTTGGCGGGTACGACTTGATTAACGATGTCATAAATTGGTGGATTGAAGTAGATTAGAGAGGGACGTTTGTGGTTTGAGCTTTTATTTTTGAGCGGGAGAAACATGCACCCCCAGGCGGATTGCGTGGGCCGACTGGGTAACCGGGAACGGTTTCGACCAATTTTGGGCATGTTAGATTGTAGCTGTACATAAAAGTACATCTTGTAGTACATGGCTCATGCAATCGAACGACATTAAAAATTAGCTTTTGAAAAATTAAAAAAAACCCAAGTTGCTGCAATTTATTGCATGAATTCTGAGAGATGATATTGCCTGCTATGAATTCAGAAGCTAGCAAACGGGTGACATGACAGAGTTCAACAAAAAACAAGCTGATATAAAAGTAAGAAGTAAAAAGGATTTTCACACGAAAATGACTTAAGGCGTAAAGCTATAAAGTGCGTTTTTACTCTGATGATATATGGCAATTCAAACCCATTGAAGAACATTGTTGAAATCTTTTAAAAAATCTGATTGTTCCACACTTCCAGTCGCAAGCAGCTTTTGGAAATAAAGCATGGGCTAATGTTTTTAAATCATCGATCTTTGAATCGTTAATTTAGAAAAGAATATACGTTTTACATAGTTTCGAGATAACAAGCATTTCAGGTTTTTTTTATATATTTTGGAATTAGTTTAACGTTAAAAATAAGCAATAAAAAATTAATAATAATTACATAAAAAAGCCTTCGTTTCATTCCAAACAATCTGATTGTTGCGGAAAATGTACATTCCTCTGGTTGACGTTAACAAAAACAATTCAAGAAATTGTAAAATTTAACATCATAAAACGTTCAGTTTTTCTAGCTATCTTTTTATTTTACCTTGTGTTTTATTATGATCTTTCAAATCCACAAAATCATCTTTCTGTATTTTATACAAACCATTTAAGTAAAGCATTATGTAAGAATGCTTAAGACCAATATAAATGGTACGGCAAAATTTGTTGTTAATTGGTATGAAAAGAATATTTTGTGGCCGCAACAATTTCAAACACTCGGACCATACTGATCATACATTGAAGAAAATCTTCACTACATATTAGTTGATGAAACCAACTTCAATTAAAAAAAATATGAGACAAAATTCACAAAACCATTCGCGTTTATAATCGCCAGCTACCAGCAGCAAAGTGTTGGTAAGTGACACGGCGCAATGGTAAATGAGCAGAGCAGAAAACACAGCAACACACGCAGAAACTGCGAAACAGCGAGGGGACGTAATGGGATGGGAAGGAAGTGAGGGAAAGAGTTGAAAAAGCTCGCTCGGTAAGGAATGAGAGAGAGAGAGAGAGAGAGAGAGAGAGAGAGAGAGAGAGAGGGACCCAACCGAACCGGTACTACTAACATAGTTTTGCGAAAAGACGTCTCCGCCTGGCGCCCGTGCGCCTTCTGTGCATTGACTTTGAAAGACAGGAGGCCAATCTATCTGCATGGGGGGAGTGGAGGGGGGAAGGGGTCTTAGGGAAGGAAAAACTTTAGCGTCATCATCGTCATCGAAGAGCCGCCATTGCAACGCAAACGGTACGGGTACCATCGGTACTGGCAGGCGAAGTACTGGCTGCGGCACGGAAGGAAACATCACCCAATCCCGGTGGTGGGAAATGGTACCCGGAGGGTTGGTTGGTTGGTTGGGCGGGTGGTATGATTGTGAACCGTTGTGATGGTGCTGCACGAACCCAACAGCAGCAGCGAAGAACCAGCGATTTGCGAATGGAAGTGGAACAAAGTTGAATAGACCGTACCAAGGACGGTGGGTCTGTGTTGGTGTGCCATGTCCGAATGCATGTTCTTTGAGGCAGGGTTTCTCGCCACCAAACCTCTCTCCCCCCCACTCTTTCCCACCCTACGGCTCTATTCCATTCGTGGCGTTCGAGCTGAGGTCGCTACTAAGCCCACTGCCGCTGTTGCTGCCGTTGTTGTCATCGCAGTAGTGTTTTATTTATTTTTCCCTCTCTTTCTCCCTGTCACTGTCTTTCTCTATTTTTCCTTACATGTATGCGTTTGGTAGTTGTGAGGTTTGGTGGGCCGTGTTCAATCCCTCGCTCAAAGACACAAGCCCTTCCTTCTTTCGCTGGAAGGGCTGGAAGGCATAGAAGATGGCCATCTCGATCGGTACGATAAATCTCCCGCCGCCGGGGTCATCTAATGTGTGGACTGTCTGTCTGGCTTGTGACGTGGGTAAACATTTTTGCATAATTTTTTTTCGAGCAAATGAGCATACGATCATCCTCCAACAGAGGGAGCAATGCAAGATGGTGGATGATGATCACGTTTTGCTCAGATGGGATGCTAGGGATGTGCAACACAAATAAAGATGCTAGAAATTGCATATGGCATCCGTTTCCCATCGTGGTCATACTTGATGCATCAATCGTCGTGAAAGAAATAATCGATTGAACCAGCATTGGCAGCTACATTCTTCATTCATCGATCGCTTTTGTCTGGCGGTGAACCCGGCACGGCACGTGATCAGCAGCCCCTCAAGCCCTTTGTGGTCTGTTTCACTTCACTCTGCTCTATTCCCTCCGGATGGCCGCAGGGCATGGATTGCGCAACGATCAGATAGCTGGTCGCGTGATGTGGCTCATCCGACCCTTTTTCGCAGCAGCAAAAGGAACTCAATAGTTGCTGTGCGCGATGTTAGTAAACTGTGCGCTTGTGTCATTTACACAAGGATCGAAGTCCTCGATCTAATCTGCACGTCCGTTCTTCTCGATCTTCCCAGTGCCTATTGTGTTATGCGGCCCCGGGGAGGCGTCACGTGGACGGGATGGAAACGATCATTATCGAAATATATAATGGGTGTATTGTACCGTTCGATTAGAGGGTTGTTTTACCGCCTTTTTCGGTTCATAATTTAGCTATTACTACCAGGAAAATAATATAGTTTAAAGCTTAATGACGCTTGTGGAGTAACGAGTAAGACGAAAATATCTGAGTTGGTGTATGATTTTACTTTAAGGTGGAAAGAAGACTTTTGAACAGTTATCGTGGAGTTTGGGATACAATTGATTCACTATTGTGATTGAAGAAGAAAGATTTATCCGAGTTTAAAACTTATACCTGAGTTTTAAGCTATTAAACTAGGGTTTCAAAATTGTTTTAATTTATCAAATTAAGAAGATTAGACGAATTAAATTATTCATCGAATTAATAAATGAAATTATCCTGTTTGAACGTTTGTTTTTGCATAAATTCAAATATTTTTCTCAAATTTTAAGGAAGAACAGAACTTTGGACAATAACATATTTCTCTTCTTCCTAATGATTTAATATTTTTGAAAAATTCACATATATCTAATGTGAATCTTCGAAAAAAAAATCTTCATTGTCTTATATTTCTGTTTTCTTTTCCTTTTATTCCGCTATTTATCCCTATTTTTTTCTTTATTTAAGCATGTCAATAATGATCATCTATAATTGCCCATAACACGTATAGTTTTAAGCATAATTTATTTTGCGTAAAAATTCCAAACAATTTCGTATTTCACTAGCATTTGAAAGTCATTGTAAGAGAATAAATTAGACTAAACAACCGCCAGTAGATTCCTTTCATATTATGCAACTAATTATGAAGTTCTTTGATCGTTAGAATGTCAATTAAATTAATGCCACGAGTCGTTCAACCTGTGCTAGCTTTGATTTTCTATTCCCATCTACTTAAATCGATATGATCATCGATACGAAAGGGAACGAATCAACTCCGGGAAAAGTTCTTTTCCGCTTGAGAAGCTTGCGCTGTAACTTTGAGAAAAGCTCACTGCAATCAGAACCTATCTATACAAGCCGTCGAACGAAACGGAAGGCAGGCAAGCGACGAAAAGATCTAAAACGAACCGAACCGAATTACAATCGTTCGCTCGATTGCACAAAAGCAAACACGACAGACCGGCGAGGGGCTTGCATGCCGTTGGTGGCGGCTATTACGACGAGATGGAGGAAATTAATTGCAGCCGCCGTTATGAAATTGATTAGCGCCCGTCCGTACGAACGGTAAAAGCTAATGTTGACCATTCGCCCGTTAACGGGAGGGTAGGAAGGATGAAGTGGCTGGCTGGGTACATACAATGACGGGCGGGTGGACTTCATCTCCGTGTTAATTGCTTCATTCGAGAAAGCCTTTCAACTGTTTTTGAAGATCTTTCCAGCGCACCGGGAGCGACTCGGGCCAGTCGAAGTGCAATTTTCGCGCTTTTCACCCAATGCCGGGTGGTGGGAAGAGGCGAACCGGAAGCGGAATGTGGGTCATTCTGGTTCAGTCCTCACCCGAGCTGGGCGAAACAACGAAAAGGCAACACAACGCCGCACGAATGCTAACGGGTGTTTCACTTCCTGTGCGATTCCGATCCGATCGATCCTCGGGCTCGGACGGTGGTTCAGGTTTTTCGTGTTTTTCTTGCACTCGGAGCTCGGCCTGATGCTGCCAGCTATGACTGATTAACTCATTGACGCTCCAAAGAACTGGTTTAGTTTGCCCGTTATGACGGGCCAATGGGTTAGTAAGTGAGCAAGGGCGAGCCTGGTCGCCCGGGAACTCTGTGCGCCACGCGCAAGGGAACGGACGATTGGCAGGATGCTCACGCACACCGGGTGAACATGTCCACTCAGGGCGCATTGCGTAACGCTTGGCGTACGCCTCCGTGCGTAGTTGATCCCTTCTCGTCACTCCGATCTTCACTTTTCCATCCTTTGCTTTGCCCAGCAAGTGCACGGAACTTGTTGCCGCCGTTGCCGTCGGCTAAAAGGGGACAGTAGTCACAACAAGCAGCAAGCATTCGTCTTGCGTGACAAAAAAAAACAGCCCAAGCACTTTTAATTGCGCACCGGAGAAAGAACAGCAGAGGGCGGGAGGTGTAGGGGAAGAAATAAAATAAAATGAAACAAAACCCGTCGATCGAGCGCTTACTGATATTCGCTCAATAAATCCATAAGGCGGCACCTTTCTTCCCTTCCCTACAAACAGCACTAGTACCACCTCCACCGCATCGCACTGTGGCTTTCTCCTGTGCGTGGAAAGGGCTTAGAGAGAGAGAGAGAGAGAGAGAGAGAAAGAGAGAGGGAGGGAGAAAATTTGCATAAGTAGACAGTGATGCGTGCGGCGAATCGTCAAGCTGGCGTGGCGCACTTAAGCTATCCGCGTTGCGACAGGTGGTGGTGGTGGTGGCGTGTATGATTGAAATTGTATAATCGAGGTGTTGCATAAAGGCCGCTGATTAGCGGAGTATGATAAGGTATGAGTGATTTGATCGTTTACGCATGGACCGCCTGCGCCTAGCATGGTTAGGAAGGGCCAAGATTTATTGCTACAGGTTACGGGCTAGGCGCTGGCGAACGGGAAGCGAGCAATCATCCTGCAGCAAGATATTAATAAATGCAATGGGTCGGTGTGCTCGGTACCGATTACGGCTGAGGTAATGTTCATCGGAGAAGAATAATATACGTAATAAAATTAATCAAATATTGTTAAATGCGTAAATTTATGTTTTTGTTTGTAACGATAAATCGTGTTTGAATTTTGCTCTGTAAAAAAATGAGAGTAAGTTTAAAAGTTGTAAAAAATAAACGTAAGACAATAATGATGATAGAATGTTATCCTGTTACTACCTGTTCTACTCTACTCTACTGCACAAAGTCTAACTGCACAGTACATTCTCTCATAGGACAGCCTACTCAGAAGAAGCGGTTTGAAATAAAATTTTAGCTCTTTTGAATATTTTCAAAATATTCAAATTTGCATTCATTCATTCATTTATTTTTATTTTTATTTTTGAATATTTATATTTTTTATAAAATATATTTTATATTTTTGAATATATATTTGGATGTATGTTTTCAAGTAGAGCTCTGTTAGTAACAATTTTAAACTTTATTCTAATCTACCATCCGTTTTTCCTAGACATTTTGACACAAATTGTAAGAGGTTGGCCAGAAAAGATAGTTTAGGAACAAATAAGTACTGAAGCTAAAAAAAAACATGTAGATCTCTATCAAAACATTATTAAATATTTTGCAGGTAAACATAGATGTCTTGTTCATTCCTAAAAGAGATGTAGAAGAGAAACTAACTTAAGCAGCGAAATATAATAACTGCAGAGGCCAATACTTAAATGCCTAGATCTTTATGAATCTTTTTTATTTTTCTTCATACCTGCATCATTTGATACCTTCAACAATTTACGCATCAAAGTGAAAGGGTTTTAAAGAACGCGTTGTGCAAAAAAAAAACGCCACTCACTTCAACTGTCGAGGTACGACGTTTATTAGCACCGTTTCCGTTCTCATTAGATAACGCTTCCGAGCGTGTTGCGCAAACCACTTGCGATTGCTTTAAAGCCAATGGAAAAGTGTGACAAAAATAAGTGTCTTAAGAATCTGTACCCCGTGCCGTGTTTACCCAATTTGGATGGCTGCCTATTTTGGCAAACTCGGTGTGTCACCTATGCGTAGCTCTCTCAGCCCCCCCCCCTCCCCTCCTTATCTTCATCGATTTTTAATAGGTTGGGAAAGCAAACGAAAATATAACGGCAATTTGGTCTCTAAAGCGTTACCATAAACCCATTTTGCCTCAGGTGATTCTTACTTTCGATTTTGCGTGCTGCAGGAAAGTGTTGAAGAGCGTGGGCAGTATTGGGGACACTCGGTACTGGGCGAGTCCCGTTCTCGCTACAGCCGAGCGTCGTTTTGCGAAGCTTTTGCAGGTGTCGTAGCACGCGAGGGGGGGGCACACGGTAAACAAATCGCTCCACCCGGTAACCGAAAATTGTACGACCAGATTAGAAAAAAAAAGCTTCCACGTGGGCCGAGCGGGAGGTGGTGGTCTCTGTTTGCGCCGTCGACTTTGACGACGCGCTAGTCGATATGGTGACGATGGTAACATTTCGGCAAAGTAGGTCAAACCGGTGCGAAGGGAGTAAAACGAAGCGAATGAAATAAAAAAACGAAAAACCATGCAAAAACACCGTCCCGTGCGGTACGGCGAACGGCGGCGCAGAACCGCGGGCGTGTGATTCCGGTTTTCCGCGATGGAGTATCACGACGAGCCGGATCTGGCGAACGATTGAAAGATGATGGCGAAAAGGGTTTTGGTCTGCCGGACGGGACTTTTGGACAATTATTTCGTTTGTTTTACGATACGGCTCGGGCTGATTGTAATCTACGGGTTTCGCTTCCTTCGCCTTGCAGCCTCTTGGTCAGGCAGAGAGAGAGAGAGAAGGGATTTATTAATATTTCGTTGATTTGCATTCAGTTCGTGTAAGAGATTGAACGGCACTGTTTCAAGATTTGTGTATTGTTAAGAAGAATGAGTGAAAGGCATGAACTGTCTAGCGGCACATTAATCAGCGTTGTTTTCACACTTCAGTACAATCCAAGCTGAAACAATTGAGTTATGAATTAATAAATTCGTCTCAAATCGCTGCTTGTTTTTTTTCTCTTAGAACGTGTTTTTTTAATAAAGTGTTTGAGCATTTATAAAGTTTATGTTGTGTTTGAAATAAATAAAAATAAATTAAGAATTTTTATAAACGCACTAAGCTCATTTTGATTTAAATGTTCTTTTTAAGTTTATTAAAAAGATATTGTTTTTCCAAAAGCGTGCACCAGGTGTTTTGCAGTATTCAGAATATTACTTTTTTACACAAATAGACATTAAGAACTTGTACATTGAGCATAAACAGGAAAAGTGGTTGAAGATGTTAAAAATCAAATACTCTATAAATGACACATAAATTTATTAGTTTCCAAAGCAATGTTACTGCTTTTAATATTCGAATTGCATAATAAACCAAAAATGTATTGAAAATAATAAAACTTTAATGAGATCTTCTTAATCGACCTAGATCGTTCATCAAGATGCAACAATGACTGCGACTATGTACTAAGCTATAGTAAAGAATGCACCGCCCGATGACGTATGTGCGTGCTGCTAGCTATGCGTACGCGAAAGGAAACCAAACAGAAAACACACCAGCACGAACGTTAGGTTCAGCGCGGCCATAAGCCCACTAAACTATAAATGAGGTGGAGGCGAATTAATGGCATGGCATGGTTGGAACCGATAGGAACCGTAGGAAGTGTGCAGGTGAAAGAGCAGTCCGGTAAGAGGGAGAACCGGAGTTTAACCAGCTGAAGACGCACAAGAGCAGTAAACTAGCGGTAGAAAAGCGAGTTACTACCTTCGCGGCCTATGGTAAGGGTCTTGCTAGCTTACACACGTTTGACTGCAGCAACCAAGGGAGGAAGGGTAAAGCAAGGGAAGCAAAAGAAAGACAAAAAAAGACAGACGAAAGAAAGTGTATGAAAGAATGAGCAACATCGCAGCGGTGAAGTGAATGCCATGTGCGATGCCGCGAGACGATGGAAACAGTTAGGTAACTGTACATAACTTATGATGTACGCGCATCGACGGAATCACTCGATGGTGGTACGGGGCTCGGTTTTGCTTTGCTCGATCCGGGCGTGTGAGTTGCGTTAGACGGCGAAGCTTTTCAATGGGGATTGATTTATGGGAAAATGAACGAGCCGCTGTGCGTTCTGAACGGCAGATGTACTTGGGATGGGTTTAATGATGGTATCTATAAAGCAGTTTTTTAAAACATTTCAAGCCCACTCGAGTAGTAGAGGTTTGGAAGAAGTGGAGGAGTTGATCGAAACCTTACTTAAAGCTCCTTGTGAGTCTATTAAACGGACGAATCAGAACAATTTTTCCGTTGCCCATAAAGAGCTCTCCTTTACCCAACTGAACTTGCTGTTTATGGAACAGTTAATTGTTCATTTAGAGAGCTTTTCAAATCTTTTCAATTAATCGCTCATGTTGTCAATCAGAACCAACATCTTGAAGCTGTAAATCTCTCTAATACGTTTAAAGTACTATCCATAACTTGTTAATTTATTGTGAATAGCTCGTCGCTGCTTCCTACCTCATACTTTCGTACATCGAACATTACTCTCAAGCGATAGGATAAGGTTCAGCGTAGATGCACCCAAGCGTCAATCGATATTGCTTACAAATAGCCGTCTGACACGGCACTGATGGATTACTCACGATAAGTTCGGCCCCCTTTAAGTAAGAAATTCTAAAGAACGCTACTTTGCTGGTTGCATCCAAGTTGGCAATAGAGACGTACCTGAAAATAAAGCGGAAGAAAGCAGAGGAAAACCATTAGAAAAATCTTCGATTGCTCTGGAGAATAAGGCAAGGTTCATCTTGCTGGCAGAACGATTTGGTGCTGCACCAAGCTTCTACAGTTGCACCAGAAGTCAAGCCAGTAATTTGGTTCGTGATTCATTATTGTCTTGGGCAAACCTCAATTAAATTGAACAACCTCTTCCAAACAACACTCGGGTTGGCTAAGAATGAACTGTTACTTGCTAAAGTAGAAGCTGCTGCAAGAACTGCTTGCAATGTGATCTTCCCGGTGTATTTAGTTCTTTCACAATGCAAATGCAACGTTGCTTGGGGCCAGTGATGTCCCAAACTAGCAATGACGATGAAAGCCGACCCATTTCGACACATTTTTCCCGTCCTAGGGAAGCGTTGATTTTGGCGACTACGGTCCACGGCGTAATCAGCTTCCACACCCAAGCAGATCCTTTCTAATGCTATGTAAATGAGAGGCAAATTTTCATTCATTACCACACGAAACAGATCGTTGTAATAGCAAATATTCACCGCCGGCTTGGTACGTAGGTAGACCCTGATAGACCACGGTGAAGGCGGGCGCTTGCTTGAAACTGTGCTGCGAGCCCTTCATCCCTCAACCGTGCTGATTTATTGAGAATGAAGTTCGTGACAGGCGATCGCTCGCCGGCTCGACTGTAAAGCGCCAACGATTGGGCTACACTGGGCTCCGTGGTTTTCGAGTTTGATTGGATTAGCAAGAGCCCATTTTCGCTAACGATCACCTGACGGGGGTTTCCAATGTGTATGTTCAGGCTGGCGCAGCAAAATTCTGCAGCAAGAACGCCAATCTCTGAGCGCTGCGCAAGGCGGGCCGGCAGAACCCACCCAATATCATGATCTTGAGGTAGAAGTCGTGATTTTTTGCCCGCGCAGCAGTAATACCGCCAATGGCGGCATTCTTTTTGGCACGGTTCGGCACGGGCCGCAACGAATGACTAATTTTGCGAAATTGATTCGCCCGCAATCATTGGCGGTCTGATTTCGATTCTGCTGCTAGAGTTCGGTTTGTGGCAGGGGGGGGGGGGGGGGGGGGTGATAGAATTCGCGGTGGTCACGAGTCGTTTCGGTATCGGGCCGACCGGTGGGCAGTGGGTAATGAGTCATACAAAAGAACATTATTTGCTGCTGTCTGAAAGAGCTTAGTGCACATGTGTTCTTTGGGTGTATCCTATGGTGGAGGTAGATAGGACGACTATTCGTCAAACCGGGACAATTAGAACGTTTGTCAGTTTAAGAAACATGAATTGGAATTGTTGATCGAGCAATTTATCTGTCGGTAAAGATAGTTTATTTTATCGATGAAATGATGAATGGGCTGCAAAGGGGGTTGAATAAGATTTGTTTTTCATGCTCAAGTGAATTAGAGCTTTGGCTTCATAAAAGTATTGGTTTTGCCAGAACTACACATTAATTTAGAAGGGAAAGAATAATATTGAATAGGTAATCTTTATATTTTGCAGTAGTTAATCATATCTTTCAGCTAAAAGTAAATAAAGATACAAATATTACCCTTCAATTTCTGCTTAAAACTACTCGTTATTTTTAAAAATACATAATTAAATTGAAAAAGAAACGATTTACAGCGATTGAAACGACTTCAACGTTTCATTAGAATAGAAATATTGTTTTCTTGTTATTCGTTTTATCGAGTTTTGATCGTTATGACTTTACAAGGAATCTGCGCAAGAAAGAAGTAAAAAAAAACACTCACCTCCCATTTATCAATTTTTTAAGCTCTTCTTCACAGCCGCACTTCATTATAAATTTATGTTGCTTAAAATTCGAGCGAAAACAATAACAACGACACCGTCAAGTGCCCTTAACACTGCACCGGAGGTGTATGGAGCAAAAAAAAAATGAAAAGCGATTTCAGTTTTTCCAGTTTTAATTGCCACCACAACGACTCGTTTTCCACAGACGCCTTGTAGTGGTATCTTTTATAACGACCGTTGTAGAATAGATGGCAATTAGTTGCTTTCCTCAGGTAGGGGGGTTGACGAATATAAAAAAAAATATTTGAGAGAAAGCATAATGATGCTACCGGAGGCATTCTTTTACATTTTTTTGTTCGGGTTTGCTTTCTGCTTCGGATTGCATTTCAGTTGTTGTGAAAATAATTTGTAAATTAATTTCAATAAGCAGGCAAATCCACCCTAATCTTGGAAGAAGGTCTCCAAACAAACCAATTCGTAGAATAGTTTGAAAAAAAAACAGAGATGAACATTAACAAATTAATAAGAATATATTCTCCACTGCTCTCAGCTTTACGGAGCTACCACAACATGCTTTTAGGAAATGCATTCCAGCACACACTTGCCTTATGTGGTGATGTACCGAGCGCTTCCCAAAACATGTAGACTATGACGAACCCAAAGTCAATGCCCTCCCGACCATAGTGACGGGGCCGGGGGCGCCAATGCACGAAAACTGAAAACATTGCCGTACGAAAACTAAACCATCATCTGTGCAAACCTTCCGGCGGAGCTTACTTACGAGCCTACTGGGGGAAAGGAACTCCAGAGGTATGAAAACAAATTTTGAAAATAATACACAAACCCGAATAAACAAACAACGAGTAAGCAGATATAGAAGCAGCTAGCGTCTGGATATAAGGGCTAGAACAAATCGAATCAAATCCGCTCGGATTTCCCAATCGGGCGGCCTGCGTCGCTGAGCCTCGTCGCTGCTGACTGGGATAGACAGGTGAAATATGGTTCGTCAGCCATCTTTCGCAACGGTTTTTGTGCAGAAAAAAAGGGGTGCGGGTCGGTCGGCAGCGTTGGTAACAAAAATAACGAAATGCCAATTGGCAAACTTATTTCCAGCGCTGGGGATGCGCTCCGGCGTACGCGGAAAAAAGGGAAGGAAGGAAGGATGGAGAGGGGGGGGGGGGCAAAAAGCTGCAGCGAAAAACAAACGAAACGAGACCAACAAACGCCATTTGATTACACACGGCACTGCCGGTTGAACCAGTGGGTGGAGGAAGGTGGGGTGGGTCTCTGTGCTGGCTGCCCGAGCGGGCTTTGCACTTTTTCCCGACTGACCTATATTCCACACGGGCATGTGTTTCAACAGCGAACGAACCGTGCGTCTCCATTCCCCAAGGGGGGGGGACTTCGTTTTTCCTCCGTTCGTGTTTCGTGTTCAGCCAGGGCTCACACAAACACACGCCGATGGGAATAATAATTCTCTCGTCGCTCGTTGTACTGTGGCAGAATGGAAAGCGCACAGGTTGAGCAGGGAAGGAAGGTGCCAGCAGGGAAGTTCTTTTCATATTTCCATTTAGAATATTCATGCCTACGAGCCTATAGGCACCGCACCGATCGTCCCCTCGCGTGCGCTAGTGTTCTTTGACACCTTCGACCGGTGAAGCTTTTCTCTTTCCCATCCGTCAATCCAAACCAACACTCGTACACAGCGAGCGTTCTGGCCAGCATTCGTGCAGCATTTATGCACGATGACGAATGCCAACCGGCCGAAGGGTGTTGCACAGGGATGGAAAACTGTGGAGAGGAGCCGAAAAACAGTCCTTCCCTCTTCCCCCGTTAGCAAATGGGTTTTCTTTCGACATTTTATTCTCTGTTCCTCTCTTCGCTTCTTTCTCTATTCAAATTGCTGCTGGTGCATTAGTAGTGAGAGCAATAGGAAAGGAAAAATCCATCATCGTCATCCGCAACGGCTTGGGAAATGCAAAAATCCACCTCACCCACGAGAAAACATCAATAGAGAGAGAAAATAGCGAATAGCATTTTTGTTCCTTCTACTCTTTACTATCTCGCGAATAATTTTTCTCGCCCTCGGCTTCCTTTGTGGGTGGAAAGGAAGCATTAGAACGGTGCCGGTTGTGACCGGCGAAGCGCAAAAGCCGTCGGTCTAGCAAGCGGCAAGCGCTGCAATCGGGTGTTTGGAATTAAAAAGGCTAAGCATAATTATGGCAGCTCACTGTAATGTATACACACAGCGCTTCCACTGATATAAAGTAGGATCAGCGCATTCTGGGGGATTGTGGAGTGCAAAAAAAAGAAACAGCTACACAAACAGTATGCAACGGGATGGCATATTCTCATTATTATGTTTCATAAGATAATTGCTCCAATCTCACTTTGCTTTGGGTAGGATAGGTGAAGGTGGGTAAAGCACAGACTTTAATGAAAACGGTGGATTAACGCTACTTTAGCGTTTGCTTGAGTGAGCCGGAGGAGGGTCTCATTCTTTTAAGCTCTGGGAGGTTATCTGCAATTAATTTGGGTTGAAGAATAAATCAAATAAATATACACAAAAGGCATAAAAAACAGTAAAACTCATTTTATAAACAAATATTCAAAAGAAAATTGAAGCAAAAAATTATACTGTATACTGGAAATGGTGAGGTACCAAAAATTGAATAGAACAAAAAAAATGCTTACAATGAAATATGACTTTTGATTTTTCAAAGAGCAAAAAATATGTTAAAGAACATAAAAAACTAATTAGCAAAAATGGTTAGCAGTCTTTTAATGCCTTAGGTTTTATATATTTTTTCTTCGTAATTGATTCTTTTGAAAGCAAAAAGCACATACATAAACTAATTAATTCTGTTAATCAAATAAGCTGCAAAATATATTTAAAATTGATTGTGCAGGAAAGAGCAAATAAAATAATGAATAAACTAAACACATACGATTGCTGGTATGACAGCACATTTGTTTGGTTTGGTGTTGTGTATGGGTGTGTTTGCTCTAAAAAAGGACATTTTTAAAGTGATTACATAAATGTATCTGAGCTTTCTACAGCTTGTACATCAACCGACACATTACCAAAGTTAATATTTTCCCTCTTCAATTCTACACTTGCAATTGAAACCGTCAGAAATACAACCGGTAAGTGTTGTACCCGCGGAAAAAGAACCACCAAAGAGAATGGAGTGGCAGGAAAGGAAACAGGCGGACACTAAAAATGTCGGTAAACAGTTGAACAGCAAACGCAACGGTACATTTCTATTCACGAACACAGAAGCGTGAAGCGGGAAAAGAGGCGAAGCAAAACGAAAAGAAAAACACAACCCCAAGTAGGAGACCAGGGTGGGATGGAAATGCATGAGGCGTGCAATGGGGTGGTGAAGAACATAAAAGTAGTTAGATCGAGAGTCCCAGCGACTGTTGAAAGAAAGCTGGTGGTTTTGTAGAAGAAAAAACACGCGCACAGAAAGCACAGTGGGCAAGAACGATGTGGGAAATGGTGGAGTGAAAATGCTGGCTAACGGGTCGTGCGTGAGGAAGATAGAAATAAAACATAGTGTTTAGAAAAGTACTACGCAAAGAACACAAAAAAGAGGAAGAGAGAAAAAGAGAGCTTTAAAAACTCGGGAAACGCGGAGAAAAGCAAACGGGAAACTAGAAAACACAATCTGAAATCAACGCGAACGCGAAAGCAAAGAACAAGAACAAGTTCTCAGGTGTAACATATTTGTTAATAGCCAACCAGACAACCGCTATGCGGTGCGGGTTTTGTTATGCGGTTTCTTGTCCATCGTGTCTTCCTGCCTGTACGCACCGGTGTGGGGAGGGAATGTAACGGTGCAGGAAGACGAGCTTAAGCCGTCCGGACCGGCTCCGGAACGGGACTGGTAGCTCCGTTACTATTTCGCGTTTCGCGCCGGACAATGTGTGAGCGCGAGCGCAAAGCCACGGCGGATCGGGAAGGTCGCCGTTTGTTAGACAGAAACGGGGTGAAAATCGGGAAGAAAAACCGCCTCAAGTGACGTGCGCAAGAGAAGGTCGAGAATTCTGCGCCAAGACTACCGTTAGCTACTTTTGATTTCAATTATTTCATTACGCCCAGGCCGCATCATCGTGATGACTGTGGAGGTTTGTTGGGGGATGGGAAGCGTGTGTGTGTGTTTGTGTGTGTTTAGCAGCATCAGCCGGATACCCTTCCACTGCCCCATATGCATCACACCTTTAACCTTCAAGTGTGTTTCGTATTTTCCCATCGCAACAGCGAACACTGCTTCTTTGCGAAGGAATGATTGTTTTACGAAGGCGCCTTTAATTGCCTCTTAAAATGGATGGTTGATTTTTGGGAGACTTAGATGCCGGCGATGAAAGAACGTTGATGGATGGGTCTGGTTAAGGGATTGCGGTTAATGATACTTTTACAAAGACTCAGGTTTATGAATCTTAAATAAAGGGTCATTCATAAAGCTTAATCCTAGTATTCATGAATCTTAAGATCCTTCAAAATTATAAATCTTGAAGATCTCTAAATCTTGAGAAGCATGAGACCTTGAACAATCGGTTATCTAAAAAGTTTTACATTTCTCATTTTTCATGAAATTTTTAAGAATTATTTTTCTGGAAGATTCATAAATTGCATCAAATTGTCGAAGCTTAAGGGTCGTCTGTAAATGATTGTTCTATGAAGAATACATTTCAAAGATATCAATGAATCTTTGGAATTCCCTTCACTTTGTCGTGCACTGCAGAAAGAGTGTAAAGTCAATTGAAATTCATCCTTTAAAACTCTTGTTAAGTTCTTGCAAATTGCATGAGTCTTGAAAATCATTAATATCACGAATCTTTAACCCCTAAAGTCAATGTTCAAAAGATTCATAAATCCCATGATAATGATCCAGCTTAATCCGCTACTTGTCTACCTAGTTCATTTCTTTTCGTTTGGGAGAACATCTGCTTTAAATTAGTGTCTGAAAAATGTACTAAATCCCTCTCAACAAGAACACGCCAGTAATTGATGCTCACCTTTTATCGATCCGCTGGACGAGTTCTGCACGGTGGACGCTTGCACATTCGTTTGCATGGGTATGTGCGCTTCCAGCTTGGACGTAACATTGCTCCACATTTCAAACATCCTCGGTGTAAACATTGGTCCGCGTGTCCCGTACGCGGCACTGCTTGAGGCCTCGGGTCCAGATCCGGGTTTAGCGGGGATGTCGAGCCGAATCGATACGTTATCAAAACTTTTAACAATCCAAAGACACACACGCAATCAGTCTTTCTTTACCTCTGTATAAAGTCTCTCCAGCGGGATTTAATGTAATGGTTTGAGCTTTAAGATAACACGATGTAAGGTCACTACTGTTAGGCACCTTTGCGTTACTGCCAGTCAACAACGGTCAGCATGTTCCCGACTCTCGCAATGACCCATCGAACGCCATCTTTTCCTTACGTTACCCGTTTTTGAAACCTTGTTGAACTCCGAAAGCGAACGCTAGCTCGGTGGCCCCACAATGTCCATCCAGTCTCTTCGGCAGAAAAAAAGGCACGATGAATGTTTTCAGTTCCAACGGTTGCTGTACTCGGTGTATCAGAGGTTTGCTTTATGTCAGTTTGTGATGCGCGACACGTTACAGCCGAATAGTTTGGAGCTCCAGAGAGTGTAAAGCTATCATGCTCAGTTCCTGTTTTCGGCGTTATCTACCTCTGGCAATGATAAATGTCATCTAAGCAGATGCTCTTTTGCGTTACCTACGCAAACGGGCGTCTTTTTTGTATCTTAAACGATGATATTTTATTTCCCCCTGTTGAGCGCAGTCCGTTTTGGCCAAAAAGTTTGAATCACGTAAAGAAGCGAAAAGAAACAAATCTCCGTCCCGAAAAAGGGAAACAGTGTTGTGTTCACCCCGAAGAAAGCTTTCTTACGTAAATCGCAAGCTTCCTCTACGCACGCTCACAGGCACAAGCCCAAGCACACGGCGTCTGCGCGGGTTTGCGCGGGTTTCCAAATTTTGTACACCAGCGGTAGACTTTCACGAATTTTTCGGTACCTCTCTGAGGGAGTTTTTTTTTTGGTTGTTGGGGTGGCTGAATCTGAATCCAAACGAAAAACGCGTTTTTGTTGTTGCGGCGGAGTGACGGTGTTGAGCAGTCACTTCGCTTGGTCCACGGCTTTCGGTGTGTGTGTGTTTTTTTTTTTCTTTTTGGTTGGTGCTCTTTCACTTCATTAGCAAATGAAAGGTTGCTATTATGATAGGTCTGTTTTCGGGCGGAATTATGCAACGCGACGCTCGATCGAAGCGACGCTACACGCGAACGGCACTGGTGGAAGGGGTGGCTAGGTGCGGAACGGAACTCGAAAACTCTTTCTTTTTCTGCGCGTACACACACAGACGAACGGATCCGAACTGTACAACTGTAAGGTGGGATAGATCACTCCGAACCAAATGGGCAAGCTTTTGGGTGTTTGCGATGCGATAGGATCTTGCAGGAAATCACTGGCTAGCGAAGGGCACTGCACAATAAACCATGCTCTCTCCTTCTCTTTATCTCACTCCCTAACACGCACACACTGCAACAAACGCTTGGCAATGATGTATCCTTTTTTGAACTTTTGTTTGAAGAACACAAAGCACTGGTGGTAGGGGGAAGGGATTTTCGTCACATTCGACGTGCTAAATCCTGCGACACGTTCACTCACTCACACTGATCCGTGCGGCGGGATGGTTACTTTATCACCACAATCCACAGCACTCCGATGCACTTGGATTCACTGGCGGTCCACGGGCGCTGCATTCCCACCGACGGCATTTACACAACAAGCCCTGCACTCTCGTGAACGATTTTAGCTGCAGGTGAGATAAAGAGGGTTGCAATCACGGCGGTGGAGGGTTAGTTAAAAGGCATTCGGTTAGTGATAAATGAATGCACAGTTTCCCCCATCGCGGTGACGATCGCATATGTTTCAGCAGCGAAATGGATGTGTGAGTCTTTTGCTGTATCCTGGCTGTATGGATGTTTTATCTCGTTAAAAGGGAGTTATCAGTAGATGGGGTGAGTTGTGTTGCTTGATACGGCAATCGCTGATGCTTGGATTGATTTATAGAGCCTTAACTTACTTTTACTTTATCACCATCACTTATGTGTTACGTCTTATCTTACTGTGTTGAAATGACATCGGATTGAATTTTAATCTTTCCACCAAAATTTTCTCTCAAAAACTGTAGGGCATGAAAAATAAGCTTTTTCATGCTTATTTTTTTTTTAGCCAGTACGTTACTGAGCGCAACCAAAATAAGAATAACACATTTAAAGCTACTTTTTCATAATTTTAGTTTCATTAAGGAGAAGCTAACTATTGACAAAAAGTTCAAAAACAAGTTGAATATTTAAGGAAACAGTTATAACTTTTTAAAATAAAATCACCTTATCAATAAATAGTAATTAAAATGTAATGAAAACATTTACTTCCTTTCTGTAAGATATAACACCCATCAAATTAACCTTAGATTTAAAAATAATTTTTTATTCAGAAGAGGTAGAAATATTTTTCCCAATATTTGTTCCTAAAAATTAGTGATTGTATAATACTCTCGATATTTTCCAATTGACATGCAATGAGTGAGCTCAGAGGTATTTGAATTGAAACTGAAGATTTCTCATTTATGTTTACTATTTCATTATTTAAATTCAGTTAAACCGTAATCCAATAGTGAAACAAGGTCTGCTACCTACTAGAGCAGCGTTCGTTTATTTGTCACAATGTTTTTGATTGAATTTTTATGTTTTGCAAACATTTTGGAGATTGTTGGAGATAAAAATTGTAATGAGGTGTAAATTTACATCTTATTTGGGGCCCTTCCTTTTCCTTTTATCACGCTTAAATCGATATCAATTTGTCAACTGCTGTAGAGGGTATCATTTCGTTACCATACTACGTTGCAGCACAATTCCTTCCAATCGTTTAATTTGCCCAAAGTAGTTTTCCCTCATCGTAGAAATCTTAATGCACGCACACACTGCCGCGAACGATAGCATAGCAGCCGAGTAGAAAAGAAAAATCTCTGCCCCAGCGGGATGGATATAATTTCCCCTCCACCGACACCTCCACAGCGTCGGCAATGTGTGTATGCTTCCGCCTTGCGGTCTAATGCAATTTTCTTTCATTGCCGTTGTTTCCCTGGCCGCAATCTGTAGGATGCAAGCTATCATATTCTATCCTTCACCCCACCGAGCGTTCCTTCCGTTCCAGCCCCTATCGGCTATCGTTCCCATCCTCTCGTAGGGGAAAAGTTTTGCCCGCTAAATATGTTCGACAAGTCGTGAAACCATATCCGACGGAGAAAAACAAACTTGTTTCAACGCAAAACGGTATGAAGCAGCGAATAAAAGTTCTTGTGGGAGGTGAACAACACACATCGCCGATGGTATCCTCCTGGAATGGTGCTCGCGTACCCACGACTACCATTTGTGAGCGAGCTTGCATTTCCGGCTTTTGTTCCGTTCACACAAACACGCTGGTGAACGTCTTTGAAAGAGAGAGAGAGTTTGGTTATCAGTCGTGGCAGTGGAAGTTCACCTTCTGTTCCGATGCCTTTGCCGGGGCTTAGTGCTTCAGAAGGATTGGCACTGATTTTCTTGCAGGAGTGTACAGAGGAAAGAAAGCAATGTTCGCTCTCCACAGCACGTGGAGCATGTTTTTCCACCACACCAACACTCATGCTACAATCCTCGAATCGGGCCTAGAAGCAACATTTTCCTTCGGTAGTGCCGTTGGCAGAGGCGAAAAGCCAACGACCAGCAGTCGGAGTTGCATGTTTCGTGCTTCGCCAAATGCTAGAATGTGTTTAGTTGTAGCAGAGTAACACTGTGTATGTGTGTGTGGATGTGGAACGGAAGATAGTATATAAAATGAATCGATTATTGCTGGGGCTGGATGGCTCCCAGGGGGATGGGGAAGGAAAATAGACACTTCCCTAGTTGCAGTTTTCCTTGGCGTGAGCGAGAGCGGAAGCCCATGAAGGAGCGGGACGACGCTGTGTGGGTACGGCAAAACGGCAAACGATGAGCGAACCGCGGGTGAAAGAGTGGTTCTTCCAAGCCGGACAGCATGGAGCCAAGCAGCAGACGAGCCATTTTGGCGGTCTTTTGCCCCGCACAACGTCGTAACAACGTAACGTACCGTAACAACGACGTTTCGTAGGCTTTAAGGCAAGGAATTGGTAAGGATATGTTGGTGTCTTTAAATAAATGGCGTCTTTTTAAAGAGACTCTTTATAGTTTCACAATAGGAGAAATAAATTCAGAAAAGCTTTACTTTTTAGCGAAAAGAAGCAGTTATAGGAATCAGAAAGGCAAACAAATATGATGTATTTAATTTATTGGGCTTTGTGCCTGGCTCTTTACGCCGCAAAACAAACATGCGGGTATGCCTGCAGACTTCTATCTACCCACAGCTTTATGCACTTCTCGTTTACTACTGCCCAGGACGGTGTGGAGGGGGGTGGGGAGAGGTTTGAGCGGAAAAGGAGCTACCAAAACGACGGGTAGCGTGCCGCTGGTGGGGCCCGTACTATCGCACCACGAAAAATCGTAATTCATTCATCACGCAAACGCGTGTCTCGTGTGGTAGTTTTTGGACGATTGGGCGGATATTTTTGTGTTATTTGACTTCCGGGGACTTCATTCACGGACTGGTTTGGTGGAGAGGGGAGTGAAGCCGTTTGACTTCCCTTGCAGGACATTCTGACATACCACATCAACCACAGGCGAGGCTACCATGAATGAGGGGTTCGACAGAATGGTTTGATTTAGGTGGAAGTCGCTTTGGAGGGAAGTTTTCGGTCACGTAAGTGGATGACGGTGGTGGTTTTGTTTTATTCTTCAGGAATCCCTCCCTAATGCATTTCGATGGGTTATGAAGAAATCGTGCTCCCTCAACGAACCCTCGACGAGCAGGGCAAAGGAAAAGCCGGGAAAATTGGATTCCAGCAGTGGAAGGAGCGAAATATTGTCAATAAACTTATTTGCCATATTGAATGCAAAATATTTCGTTATTTCAGGTCAGCAAGAGTCGTCTCACAGGGAAAAAAAGCGTCCATGCGAAAGCAGCACCAGACAGAACGCGTTCGTAAACGATTCTACGGTTCAGTAATATAAAAATACTGGTTTGCTCCAGTTCAGTACTGCAGGTACTGGACATTCACCGGACCGTTTCTGCTTCCATTTGCGTACTGGAATGCAAAAGAACGGGTGAAGGAACACCGAAGACGTAAATACCGCTCGGCGATGGGTTATACTAATTTTAGCGCCGCCGGCATGCAGATGGCAAGATGATTGGAGGCAAGACCGGCACGCCACGAGGTCACTGGGACACAGCCATTGGGGAAGGGGAGAAATAAAACCAATCAGGGACGTCTCTGCGCTGGAATTGCAGTGCAGTGAAGCTGCATTATGCGGTGTATTTCTTGCAGCCCGAGCAGACCAGCGGACAGTTGGCAGTTGAATCTTCGCTTAACGAAAGAGGTGTCACGGGATGGACTGCAGTGCGAATGGTGGTATTTGCATTAAACAGCACAAAAACAAAAAAGGTGTTAGAGTAGAGCGGCACATACCAATTGTAGCTAAAGCTAGCGTGAGGATCGCAATCGAGTACGCGGTTGGTGTGAAGAGACAGAGTTACATAAATATAAACTAACGCTCTTCGCTAAGCGTATGCATACCCGAAAAAGTGGTGTGACTTTCGCTTTTACCAGTGTTGCTTGTACTGGCTCTCTCCCTGTTTGCGATTGCAATAAAGTGGAAAGAAGTGCATCGAGTAAAAAAAAAGACGCAAACAAACAGTAATAAAATACATGCAAACGGCGAGAGCGGTGGCCGGTGAGAAGAACGAAATCACAACCAGAATAAACTGAAGCAGTCGCAGATGCATGTTGTGTGCTTGCGATGAATCAAACTGAGAGGTTTAATTTTATTTTTAGTCATTTTGAGTGAACATTTCTCCGTATGAATGCTCTACGATTTTATTTAAAATGCCCGATTTTTCAATAGTAAGCTTTATTGTGATAGGCTATTTAATATTTATTTTTCATTTTAAATTTTCACATATTTCGTTGTGCAACCAGCATTTCACTCATCTCACTGTAATGCATTCTAATCAATAGGCGGTTGCATACCTGCCTGCTTGGGATGTACACCGTACGCTCAACCTAGCTCAACGCAAAAAAGGGCCCAACATTTCCATTCCATATGCGTCCGCGCACTGGCTGCGTTTAGTGCACGCAATTGCATAGCCCCAGCGATGGGCCGTGGTTGCACGGAACGCGGTGGCAGCGGGAAAAGGGCAACCTTCCTTGAATACCGAAATCAAAACAACATACCCACTGACACACTAACTGAAACTGTGCCCGCATATATGTTGGTCCCCGGATGCGAACGGTGCATCGGCCGAGAGAGAGAGAGAGAGAGAGAGGGAAAGCGAGCGAATGAAAAGTGCAGTGCGAACATTAATACACACGCACATGCATTCGCAGTGCACCGAGGGAAGGTGATGATATAATATCCCTCACATGCAACGCTTCGTTCGATGAAGCAAAGCCTCACAAGGGGGAACAGGTTTACCGTTGAAGATGGATCCGAACAGTGGGCAAAAGAACGCTCACAAAAAAAAAACACGCCTTTGCAAGAAGGCTGCACAAAAGAGAGACGTGCGCCATTAGGGATGGAAGCAAATGCATTTTATAGCAAGAGTAGAGTTTGAGCAAATTCTTTTTCTCGGCAAAAGAGGATTGGGAGAGCATCAATCGTGCTGGTGACTATTACCTCATCGAGTCGAGTTGCAATTGTGGCTTGATAGGAGAGCGAGTGAAGGAATCTCGCTCTCTCCCGCACTCTTCGTAAAAAGCACAACAAAGAGAGTGCAGCAGGGGCAACGACATCGTCTCGGTGCAGTGAGTTGCAGTTTTTTACCATCGAGCGAGAGGCCTGAAGAAGACGCATCCGGGTGGAGAGGAAGGGATAGAGCATCAGCTTCGTATGCACCAATGTTGCGCGTACCAACACCAGCACGGAGCGAGCGAGTGAGGCCTCTGTGTGTCAGTAGGTTTGTGTGAAGAGATGCATCGTTAAGTCGACATATGGTTGGGTCCCGTTGTGCAATTTGCGTTCTGCGGGAGCCTCGACATTCGAGATTATACGACTTGTTGGAAGTCGGAAGAAAAAACAAGATACAAGAAATGCAAGTTATTAAATCAATGTTTCAGGGTTATATTTGAAGAATAGACTTGAAGTGTTCTTATCAAGTTTGAACTATAGTGGAAGATGTTTTGTATCTAGAACCAAAATCATTTATATCATGAGCAACTGAAACAATCAATCCAAACATCTGGTTAGCAGGTGTTTCAACACGGACTCGCATGTGCGCTATAAGCATTCGAATGGGAAGTGGTTGTACTTGCATCCTGCCAGTTGTACCCAATTTAATCTTCCAGGTTTGTCGTTTCAACATTCCCGTCCCATTGGTTCTATTTTCTTTGCACTTGTCCCCATCACGGCTACCATCAAAGCAATGTCTTGATGTCTTAAATTTAGAACAACCACCGTTTCTCTCGCCATCGATGCTGTGATGTCGCGCCAGCTACCCGAAATAGCCTTTTGCTCGTATTTTGGGGAGTCACTCTACTGGAGGTCTCCCGTGTCCCGTAGATGTCGGGATGTCGGGATGTTACTGGCGCGTTCCCGACCCCAAAAGGTACGGCGTCACACTCGATATCTCCCCACCAGTTGCATGTACGGCGTGTTCCAGCAAATGCAACGCCCTGTTCTGTATTTATAGAACGCAGACAACGCAGTTGCAGTGCGGCAGAATGGGGAAACACATTCAACCACACTGCCACTGCCGAGCGGAGCTTGTTCGCTGGGGCGGGATCGACATACAGAGAGAGATACAGAGTGGGGTAGAGAGTTGTACGAAACAATCTGGCCAACACTGGGTACTAAACTTGGACTATCTCGGCGAAGATGTTTAGCTTCGTGCTCCACCGCTGTGGGCGCATTTCTGCTCCAGAGGAATGCCGCCAGTACGGGATGGGGACGATGTTTTGGAAAACTGACTTGTAAGCGTCTTCGCAGCCGCTCCTGAAGACTAAAACATCAATCCCGTTGCGATGTGAACATGCACGGAGCAACATGCAGCATACCATTAAGGGGAAAAACCACTTCCTCCGTCCCCCCAGGTTGAGTGCGTTCCCTAGTAGCACATTCTGTTGCGTTCTGGCTCGCCATGAAACAGAAGCTTCCACTCCCTTAGAACATCCTTCGACAAAGCGAAAGGGTGGCCGCCCGGCAGACTCCCGTTTTGTCCGCACGCTGGCAGCGGAAAAGCAGATGGAAATGCCCTCCGCTGATCATGATCCGATGATGATGAGCTGTACCGTAAGCCGTTGCAGTCACGCTCCGCTGGGACCACACATAAACAGTCAGCGCCAGCTGGTGGTGGAGCACTTACGGAGCTCCACTGTTTCCGTTCGCTTCGCGTTGTTAAGATAAGTTTTTCTTTCTTCTGCCCTGCTGCCTTTCCTACAGTACGTACGTGTGAGTGTCGGTTGTGGGGAGCTCCAGTCTGTCGTGCGCGACGGGTGGTAAAGTTATGTGTGTTATATCACCGATCCACTCTACCCTGGCACCACCTTCCAGCACAACCGCTACTATCATAAAACATAGCGACGAACACATCGTACGCATCGAGCGTGTTCGTTCGTAAGGCTTTTCTCTTCGATTCGGCCGGCGAAGCGAAGGGTGAAGGGAAGGGCCAGCCAAACAAAACGTGAAATGCATTTCCTTTTATTGTTCGCGTGAATGAAACGGTTGCCAGGAGTGACGTTGGCGCATTTGGAGGCTCGCTGAAGCCTGTTGTGGTTTGCTGTAATCTTGTAATTGAAGCAAGCTTTCAACAACCGTCACAAGGTAATCAGTTAATGTTAATGATGATGGAGAAGTGGTATAGGTTGCTGGACATAGTTATTGGAAAAGTTTTTATTATTATTTCAATAATCAATGCGTAATCAATTATATTCAACATCGTCATCAAAAATCATTTGAAAAGAAATCCTTTTCATTGAAAACGTATGAAAAACATTTGGAAAGCGAATTTAAGATCAAAGATTTTTTTTTACATAATCTTACATTGCTCTGAAAAACCGAAATTATTAGTAAAAAATGAGGAACAAATAGCTAGAATTTCAATAAAGCCTCAGAATTCTAAAGTTGTGGTAATTGTGCTTTTAGCACTTTAAGCATACGCTATTTAAATTAATTAGTATACCAAACATTTAATAAACTATTCTTCTTTCTTTCTTCTTTCTTGTCGTCTTGTCGTTTTGTAGGACAGTATTGTGATGGTGACAAAAATATTTTTTCCTGCATTCCATGTGGTGCCGCCTTTCAACGATGTACTCCCCTAGCTAAAGCATCACCCAAATGACTGACATATCATGCTTTCGTCAGGAAAATGCTTAATCTTTTCAGCCACCCACCAACATTAAGAGGAAATGGAAGGCGGTGAAGAGTGGTCCGGAGCATAGCAGAATGCCCCTATCATGCAGACGTCCGGCAGCGATCATCCATTATCCATCGCTGGTCGGGCCGCATTAGAAGCAGTAAGTCTGCAGCCTGGAGTGGCTGTGCAGTTTTCTTTCTCATCCAGAGGCAATTGCTCACCGATGCCGTTAGGATGCCGCTTTTTTTTGGCGGTGGCGTTGCCGGCAGCAGACTGGCCTTAATTGGCCTACATTTTCGATTCCCCCCCCCCCCCGCCGAAGAGTATGAGTGCCTGCCGGCAAGCAGGGAGAAGGGAGCGAGGAGGAACCCGACCCCGGGAGATGATGATGGGCAGTTTTGATGACGCTACGCTAGCTCCATCACTGCCCCGGTACGATCCTAATCCGATCCCCCAGCTGATCCCTGATGCGTAAGACTATTATTTCGGGAAATTCACTCCCACCGCCGCGCACGGATGGGGCACGTAGCGAAGTAGGCAAAAGTACCGTTTGCGCTCCCTCTTCGCTGCCTTGCGTGGGAGATGCATAAATATATGGGAAAAGGCAAGGGCACGGAAGATGGAAAACCCCGCACACAAGCTCGCACGCCAGCTCATAGAAAAAGCTATGCACGAAGAGAGAGAGAGAGAGAGAGAGAGAGAGAGAGAGAGAGAGAGAGAGAGAGAGAAACAGCTGGAAGATGGAGTAACTTCTTAATTCATTTACGCTTTTTTTCCTCGTAAGGCCATCCCGAGACGGGGGTGCACTTTGGGGTGGCGTTTGCGCTTGTATTTTTCTACTCTCTTCTTCCCCTGCTGCCCCGAACGTCATCGGCCGGAAACGGGAAGCTGCAGAAAGGTCATTGCAAAATTCGGCACACGGCGTATGGGACGGGGTAAGGCAAAGTAGCCTCTTCCATTATGATGGAAAAGCAGGCTCAACGCCACTCAATGTTCGCATTTATTAGCTCAGCGATGGATTACTTCCAGCGCGTGCATGCAGGATTGGCTTCCTGCTGGGTGGATGGTTAGAAAAATTATAGCCCGAGGGCTAATGCAATTTTTCCATGCAATCAAATTATGCTCCCCATTCGGGCCGTAAGGGAGATTATGCGCGAATGAGGTCGTTCGATCCGGTGGGCTCCAGGGGTAAAGGATGGTTGCAATCAATCATACCCCGCGTAAATGAGCTATCTCATGCACCGTAATGTTGCTCGGCGAAGGGTGAGCATGGTCGAAGGCTTTATTTCCTTGCCATATTTGCTAATTTTATTTGCAATTAATGTTAGCAAAACGCAATACGGCCTGGCCGTTACTAATGAATAAACAAAAGTTAGCAAAAGATAGGTGCGTTATACATGAACCATTTATCATTAAGGAAACAATGAATCAAAAAAAGCAAAAGGCTATTTATAACTGTCCTCTAACAAAACAAATTGTTAAGCGACACTGCCTGGCCATAACCACGGAAATTATACATAACAAAAATGTTTGAGATTGTGTATTATAAAAAAGTAAGTAGAAGAGCAAAATGAACTATCGATAACCGTGTTGGGCCCTTGGAAGGGCGATGTTGTTTTTGTTTTCCTGTTTGGTTCACCTCCTCATCCAAAGGACTAACTATCCTGCACTTTATATAACTTGTGGTGTTTATGAACTCCATAAGGGTTATAAAAAATGATTTTGTAGTTTTATTCGGCAGTATCAAACAGGCCGTATTTAAAGGCCATAGTTAAAATGTATAAAAGTTGGTCATCTAAGGGATGTTTTCCTGCTATAATTATGATACGTCCAATACGGTTGTTAAATTTGTCAAAAGGGACTCTTCGCATTTGTCAATTGAAATTCTAAAAAAAGAATGAATACGCTTGGAGCCTAAAAAGATTTTACAATTTTTCGCTTCATCGTTTTTTATAGCAAGAGAATTCTTGTAATCAATGTCTCTGATATTACTCAGGAGTAATGATTGCCAATGTTCAGATTTTAAAATTAATTTAAGGCACCTACGTTCAAACTTCTTAAAATATAAATTTTTGATGTCCTTTTTTGACGAAAAAAATAATCATAGCAACACAACATCACCAAATACTTAGTCACTCAAGTAACAAGATCCCACAAGCTTAGCTTTCTTTTTGTAAAAAATCCATTTCACGAAGAATCTGAATAAGAAACGCTAATATAATCACACATCGATTCCTCTGCTTCCTTAAATTATCAATCTCATGCCACTTTCATCCATCAACATTTTGCCTTCAGCGAGAGCGATCTTCCACAGTCCGCCCCGGGGACATAAATCACAACACATCGAAAGTAGCGGAACCACACACGCACACACACACGCCGAACCGGCTTGGGTGACATTTCGGTGGTCATTTGTTTAAGCCGCACTATCTCCGGGAAAAGCCCAAAGCTTTTTGCTGTTTGTTTTATGCTGTACACTAACGGTTGTCTAACACGCGCAGGATGGAGAAGATCACCGGCAACAGTTACAAGCTCAAAAAAAAAAAAGTAGCGATCATCACCAGATGCACGTTTCCTTCTCCAACACACGTACAGGTACGCACAGACACCAAAAAAAAAAACCTTATTCGAAAACTGGTGTGCATTGCACAGAAACTTCACGACTGCGTATGCGTAATCATCCTTCGGTGCGGCGTTTCCGGACAGTAAACGCTCGTACAATAAATATGTATAAAACAGCTCAGCTCGTCCGCGGCGGATGAATTCAAATTTCGAATCACATTTTCGCTGTTATTATGTTAATTCCGTATCAATCCACTATCGGGTGCATTTCCTACGCACTAACCACACACACACACACATACATAGAGGTACACACGCAGACACACAGAAACACAGAAGGTTAGACAGGTTGCGATTGTTTTCGGCCCACCCAACGCATGCTGCACGGAGATGCGAAGCGAGGCCGATGGAGGAACCTGCCCACCAGGCTCGTCCAGTCCGGTTCCGATCAGACCGGGTGGAATGGTGGGAGCGATGTGCGGTTAGGGGGGTGGGGATCAAACGGGTGGTAACGGGTGCGATTCGATGTGTTAACTTAATGTGACGTTATGTAAGGTGAAATTTTTTAATGCTTCTTTCACTTCACTTTTCACCCGGGGTCCGCCGACTGAATCACTCGCTCGCTTGAAGCTGAACGCGCGTCGCTTCGTGCCAGCGTGATGTGCGGCGAATGAATGACAATCATTATTGCGTAGGAAAGGGATGAGGAGGGGGGAGGAAGGCGTTGGAGAGCGTGCTGGTTGCGTTCGTGCCCCGAAAGTGCAAAAGAAATGACGATGAAATTCAACCGTTCGCGCGCCGTAGATCGTCGTGATCGTCGTGTGGCCGACGAATTTGGTGGCTTGCGGGCGAGAGATCGAATCTCGAACGGGCGAGGGAGGAGGGTGGCATCGGGTGTGCAGGCAAAAAAAGAGGGGGGGAGTGTAACGCACCACAGAGGAAACCACAAAACCCCCTCCCGAGGCAAACTTCCGTAGAGCAACAACGAAAAATCACCTCCGATTTGAGAATTTTTAATTTTGTTGCAGCTTCTTAAGCAGCTTCCCCCATTTTTAAGGGTTTTACCACACGATGTTTCTTTTTTACAAAACTTTGAGTTTACCCACTTCTTTTGTACTACACACTCGCGCCCATCCCGGTGACAATGGGTTATAGTAACGGGTTTCATTTGTTGGCCGCTGTCGTTAACGCACTTTACTTCCCATTCGTTTGTCTTCGCACTTTTGATGATATTTGTTTTTTTTTCGCTCGACCACTTTTTCTTTCTCTCTCTCTTCCTTTAGCTTTCTCTCTTACACTCCGTTTACCACATTATTTAATCTTTTATTCGATTTTGTTTGCACGAAACTTTCCTTTACTTGTTTGGCCGTTATCTGGCCGATCGTACTTTGCTTGTTTATCGGTGGGTTTTCTGTTTCCTGCAACCGGTTACTATTGAGACACATCAATTTATCACTCGATTTTGCTCATTCCTTTGTGTCACGTTTCCTTTTAATTTTTTGATTTTGTGTGACTACATGTTAAGGTTTGTGTTTTATTATTTTTATGAGGTTTTTTTTTCTGTAGATCACCTTGTGTTTTTCACTTTGCGTTTTTTATCATTCTATTGTTTACTCACATGTGTTTGCAAGTTTATGAATGTAATAAAAAAATCAAACATATGTTTCAGGACAACACTAGCGTTAAAGTAATTCAATTCGCTTCTGTTCCCTTCTGTACCATAACAATAAACGCATCACTCACTCGCTTGTCACCAGCAATGCTTTCGTGAAGGCATATGAATTTAAAAATCTTCTCATCGTTTAGATGTATGCTCGAACCAGCAACACTGTTTGGGTAAAACTAATGCGATCGTCACTCAACGCACATGCACCGAAAAATAGTAATTCACCATTACGGTCACCGTAAGGTACGAACCTGTTACAACTGCACGATCATGTACAACCATACACTTGCCCGAAGAAGAACGCCAATAAAAGAAAAAAAAAACGGCAAACTAATTCAAACAAATCCAGAACGAAACCAAACAGACGTACACGGTGACGTAACGGAACGGGCGAACGGTTTGATGACTGCGAAGCAGACGGCGGCAACGATGACGAAAAACGATGACGACGACGACGACGGCGACGGGGACGACGACGATCGATCGAATCGCTCGATGCGTTCGATACGAGGTACGGCTTAAGACTGGCCCATAGAGAAAATACAAAACATAATATTTCCACCACCATTCAAAAACCCAACCAACCGAACCAAAGGCAGCGCCAGGCCCCGGCCAGCCAGCAGGCCCGCCAGTCCGTGTGTGCGCGCGCTCTCTTCTTCGCGCTGCCTTGGCCGAGGGGTTGGGGCGGCGGGGGAGGGTTGGCCGCCCCCCACGCTGCACCCCTACGCCCGGCCAGCCCTTATTTCGGGGCAGACCCCGCGCGAACCGATGGAGAAGCGAACGAATGAAGGTTCGCGCTCTCTGTCCCGCTCCGTTCCATTCATAGAGCGGTTCACTCCCTTCCGCTCCGCCAAAACTGGGCACACAACACCCGTTACTCGCGTGCAAACACATCTTTCCTTCTCGTTCCGTCTGTGTTTTTTTTTTTCTCTCGCCACCGCGTAAACCCGTCACACAACGGTATACGCAACCGATATGCCTTTTTGTAAGAGCATTTTCTCCCAGCGCTGTTTTACTTTTCTTTTTTTTTGGTTGGCAAACGCACTCTCACGAACGGCTAGGGTTTATGCTGCAAAGTGCATTCTCGAGCGCACTCTCTCTCTCTCTCCCTCTCTTCGAGCTGTGCGCTCTGTGTATGTGTTTGGGTTATGCTGCTCTATGCTGGCGAGTTTTGACTATTTCGCGCCTAGACAACAGTGCACGTTGCTCTGGATAAAACGACCCAAGGGGAGAGCATAAAACTTACGCTCTCTTTGGCTCTCTGGAAAAGGTTTTTCTAACTGTGCTTTTCCGTCCATATGGTAGAGCGAGTAGGGAGACTGCGAGACTTTATGCTGCCCGTTATGCTCATCGGGTTTTGCAGCGCCTGCTCGCTCTCTCCCTATCGGAGTTTCCATCTCGCTCACCGAGCTTTTCTTTCCCGCTTTGCACCGACCGGCTAGATCGGGAATTTTTCTAACGGATTCTATGCCTCACCCGTTTCACCTGCTTGTCCCTGCTTCTCTTTTCAGCGCTCAGCGCATCAGTATTATGCTACTAGCATAATCCGCTTCTATGCTCCGCTAGCATAGGGGCTTGGAGTGGTAGTGTTGGATCAGTATGCTTTCTGTGTGAGTTTTTGAAAACGTAGAGTGCAGCCGACATGGCTACCCGCGTGAGCACGCTAGTGCACGTGACACTAAGCTAGTGTTGGTGCACGTGTACACCCCCACAAACGGTGAGGATGTTGCTGGGCCGTCACACGGGGCAGATTGTGTGTTGTTTTCTTTACTAATTTGCATCTTTTTCTCCATCTGCATCCAGGACGTGCAAGAAGCATGAGTTTCTTGCATTAATTCAGCTGCCTTTTTACTGTTGCTTTTCTCCCGATACGGGATGTGCATCGTGTGCAATTTGTGTTCGATCATTGGTTTCTTTTTTTTTTGCTCTCTTTCTCTCTCTCTCTCTCTCTCTCTCTCTCTCTCTCTCTACGGAATAGGAACATCTCTCCATTCGCTTCCTCCCCACAAACTATGTCTCTATGCAGTTCCGTTCGCTGTTCTACATTCTAGTCGCTGCGTGCTTAGAGGCATTCTGTAATAATAGCAAAAAAGGAGTGTTCTCTTTGCTGGAGAGGGAGTAGCAGGGTAACCTAACCTATGCTCACAAGCAAAAAGGTGGGAGGGGGAGCGAGAGGGATGAGGCGGGTGGGTGAAGTCGTTCGTCTATTCCTCATTTGGGCATTAATGTGATATGCACTCGATCCCGGTGGAGAATAAATCAATGCATGCAGTGTCTAGTAAGCGATCGTCTGTTTCGCTGCACACGTTGGTGTGATTCATTCTCGTTTGCGGTAGGAAAGCGTGTGCCCGTAGCACGTTTCTCGTTCGCTTTGCATCCCCTGGGTTTTCATCTCGTTTTTTCCTAGTGTTTTTTTTTTCTGTGTCCAAGAATTCAAGCGCTCGCTTCCAATGATTACATCTAGTTTGCTGCACTATAACGACGCAATTGTTGTTTTTTTAATGATATTCTATAGAACTTAGTTTCTTGTTGCTTATTTTTGCTTCTATCGTCTAGAGATGCTTCAAATGGGGACCAAACCACAGGGAGGCAACGAATACGAATTCCTCCACCACCACCCTCTGCACACGTTGATTATGATCATGATTATGGTTATGAGATTGTTCTCCGTTGTGCTTTAATGCTGTGCTCTTCACCAGCTCGTGGTTTGTTCTTCGTGCAGCTCGGGTCCGTACCATAAATTCATTACACAGTACGCGTGGAAGCACTACCATAAGAAACGGTGCGCAAGCTAAGGCCACGTGTGTTGCGCTGTGCTTGTACATCGGGGAGTCTTCAGCGTTCAGCGCGAGAGTACCGTATGGTTTGTAATTGACGCATGATACGGTATTGTTTTGTGCGAGCTTGCGCAAGCTTCAGATAAGCAAAGCAGGCGGGATGGAAAAAATGCACTGGTCGTACTTTGGTGATGGTTTTCGTTTGAATTCTTGGAGCAAATGCACTTTTTACAGTCTATACTTGTTGCGAATTGATATGAAACAGTTTTTTGTTTAGTGTTTTAAGCTGTTCATGGAATATTTTTTGAATATTTTCGTTGTTTAGTAACTCTAATGGATAATAGATATTTACATGTAAGCTGATAACTTTCTGTACAAATTTAAATCTTATCTTTTTTTTATTTATCACATGAAATTTGCGCTTTCTATGACTGAACAGATAGACATTCTTGTGTATTAAAGTCCATATAAAATTTGAACAATGTGGGATCTTGATAGAAGGTTACTATATAACACGTACACTGTTCTACCGGATATTTTTTGGTAAATCAAAATCATTAATATGATTAGGATAAACCTCAATGAACAAAAAGGATGATCTCAATCATTCTAGAATAATCTTTTTTTTTTTTCATACTAAAAAAACACACACATTAGTCGGTTAGGTCGAGCATCGTTGAGGTCGTTCTGGTTTGTAGAAAAAAAATATAACCTTGATTCTAAATATTGAATTCAAGAACTAAAAAAACTTACGTTGTAGCATGTATTGAATGAAGAATTTAAATTGATCTTTCGTAAAGTTATTATGAGTTATGAATAAAATAAGGGGCAAGAGATGTTTAAAGTGTTCGCCCTGGCTGAAACAAATGGAATATTTAAATTCCAATATTATTTGATGAAATAATTAAAAATGATTGTTTTATAAAAGGATACAAAAAAATACCGTTTAAATTTTTTAACAAAGTTGTATTTGATGTTAGTTTAAAAAATCAAATGGCAAAAACATTTAAATCAAAAAGTCTTTAAAGTATCATACTGTCGTTACAGCATGCCATTTATTGTTATTATTACATTATTTTCCATCTTTTGATATTAAAATTAAAATCTCTTTAATTGATCTTTATCAAGAGGAACGAATAAAGGTAGCTTAATGTCGATACAAGGCAGTGTATAGAAACATCTACAGTCGTTTTCGAATGCCAAATCTTGTTTCTTTTCCCTCATGGACACAAAAGAATCGGAATTCCTCGCACCCATTCTTCGCGATTAATTGAACTGCAAATAAAGTTGTTAATAAAACCCTCCGCCGTCCCTCGCAGTCCCTTTCCGCACCTCCTCTCCATCACTCAAGCAATGTGGGAGAGAAATTTCAAATATTATCACTTACCGCACCAGCGCCAGAAAAGCCGGTATCGCTACACGGGGCCACCGATTGCATTTCAATGAACCACCAAGCTTGGATTGCAGTTCGCGGGAATGTGCCTGCCGAAAGCGCGACAATCGAGCGTAAGTGTGCGTGTGTGTGTGTGTGTGTGTGTGCCGGGGAGATTGGCCATCTTATTACCAATTCCGCTCACGTGGAGTGCCCGTCCCGGGGGAAGAGGTACGTCGGGTATCCCACGGAAGATTTTTGGCTTCTACCCGAACGGTTGACCCATTTCTTCTTTCGGTGAGGACGGTGAGGTCTTTCTTCTTTCTGGCGTTTCTGTTTTTTTTTTTGGTGGACAGCGTTTCGGCAGTCAAACGCGGTGGCTTTAGCACAAACGGTAGCGGCAGATTTCTCACCGTCACACCGACGACGATTGTTTGTCGCCGGTCGAAACCGTTAAATACGATGGCGAAACGCACAATAAAGTGTACTGTTTGTCGCGTATCGGTGCTTCATGATTTAAATTTTCCCTCTCGCGGTTCTAAGGCTAGGCTCACTACTTAACGGGATAGTTGATGTTTAACACTCCCCCCAGCCGTGCTGCATGTTGTTGCATAAGTTTTCGTTTATGTTGTGCTCCTTCTGGCTTTGCGACCTGTCGTTTGCGTTTAATGTTCAGTGTTAATGTCTTTATGAGCATAAAGATTTTCGGTAGTTGAAAGCAGATTTGGGTCAAGCCAGAGAACGGTACTAAAGTGGCGGCCGATGGTTGGCAGTGCCAGGGAGTGGATAATCGTTTCGGTTGTTCTCGGTGCGGTAGAAATAAATGATGGCAAAGCGAAAACCGTTTAGCACGCGTGATTGGGATGGAAGATTGCGGGATGCTTAAAACGTGCGTATACAGTCATTATTCACGCTTCGTGGAACAGGTGTGAATAAATGCCGCACAAAAAAAAACCCTTCATTTGCATGCCAAACAGGGAAATGATCAATATTTGGCGGGCTGGAGTCATTTGAAGGCAAAGTGTTCTTATTTGGACCCGCACGTGTTTATAAGCAAAAGAAAACACACAACCGCTGTTTCCTTTCGAGCTGTTCACGAGCATAAAAAGTACACCACTCAGCTGTAGAAAACGTAGAAAAAAACCCTCCGATGGTGCTCAATTAGAAAGCAGTTCCAATAATGTTTCCAAACCACATTAAGGCCTGCGAGTGCGAGCCACATAAATTACACATCAATTCCCGCCTCGGGAAAAGCTACTCCCGAGCGCCATGAAGATGAAGATGACGTGCCTGTGCCGCTTCTGCAACTGTTTTCCTTACGGAAAAATGGATCATGCTGCAGACAATTAAAGCGATTACCCTACAACCGTGTTGCTTAGTGTTTTTCGCTCCTACCCACCCCCCCTCCCTCCCTGCTCATCCTCCACATTTGCTCCACAGGTATGAACTTGTGCAGCATGGAAAATGGTTTCGAGCGAAGCTTCTAATTGCAGAACAACCGTACGGGTTATTAGCGTTCGCTGTTTGATCCCCGTCGACTTGTGTGCGCATGTTTGGTTTGTACCTTCCCCTTACACAGTCCCCCTCCCCCACCAGTTCGAATAGAGCACACGATACCGTTAAGCCGACAATTATCACCAGCGCATCCCATCTCGCGGAGTGGTGGACCTGCCGATCGCTGACGTTATGCTTTGCATGTTTGATTTGTTTGAATGCTTGAGCTTACGTACAGGGAGGAAGCAGAGAAAGGTTTTGCATTTGGTTGTGCACTGCATTACAGGTGTAGAGCAGGAGCGGTTAAGATGCAGCTTCGTAAATTATTAATGTTTGATGTTTTATTATTAGGTTCAATAGGGTTTAAAAAACAAAACACAACACAAACACAATTAACAACAAAAAAATGAAATCCAAAAAAATAAACGAAAAAATGAAGTTACTCTTCAAGACAAAAATTAATATTTTAAGGATGTAACAACACTCATGTTTCATGTTTCGAGGGAAGGTCTCAAGGTGTAGAGTCAGAAGATCTAGTGCCATGCAAAGACACAATACCACAATTCTTATTAGCCAAGGCACTTTGTTTTTCTTCTTCATGAACTATTACACCTTTTTTGACATTTAGACGAAGAATGGAAGGGATAAGAAGGACACAAACGTCTCATAGAGTTATAAGACACATTAAGCTCACGATGTGGATGAGCAAGCTTATTTTGAATGTAATGCTTTAAACGTCTTAAAATATAAATCTTGAGAAGATAGCAAGTAAATTTAATTTAAAACATTTTTTAATCATTATGCAATTTTTTCCTCTCTGTTTATGATCAGACAGTCATTAAAGAAGTTATGTTTAGCCATATCCAGATGATTTAGATATTCTGATTAGGCTTAAATTAAACTTTAAAGATGCCTAGAGAAACAAAATTTTTGTTTTGTAACACTGTAACAACATTTCTGAGGTGAAAATACAAAAAAAAATGTTGCAAAAAGAAATAAAACCTTCCAAACATGTGTAAGCGTGTGCCATTTTTTTGCCCGTTAGACATGTGTCTAGAATCCGTTTTTTCATATGAAATGTTTCCTCCCAAAATACTTTTGCCATCTCCAACGGTAATCTTTGTATGCCGAGAACGGTATCGGTTTGCTTCATCGAGACACCGTTCAATTGTAACTCACCAACAAAATCGCTTCTAGTGACAACCGTCTGCTTCGAAGGTATAAAAAAAAAACAAGTGAAAAGTTGTGTCATAGAAAGAACGAAACAACCCTGCAAATTACCTCGGCCGCACCGAAGGCAGCGGTACTCCAGATGCCGTGCAAAAGAACAGCTGTGTGGGTGCAGCCTGCGGCTGCACCGTGTTGCGCTATCGCATTACAGCTCATTGCTCCGGATTTTTTTTTGTGCGCACCACGTTGCCATTCATTCTGTGCAGGTTGTGCAACAGTCGAGGATGTGTGCAAGAACTTAAAGAAGAATGAAATAGTTCTAGCTAAGCTGCACACATACAACAAAAAAAACTTCTCGCGGTGGGATTTGCTGTGGTCGATATCCTTAGCAGGATGCACCTTCGCATTGGTTGCCTTTCGCTTGCATCACTCGCTTACTTCTTTTCTTTACAACGGTGATGCGAACACACGTCTGGCGATTCACCTCCACATCCGCCAACGCGTGAACACGGGTAGTTTGCCGTTGAAGATACGGGGCTGCGCACGGCGTGTTGTGAAATCGACCGAAGAAGCTGTAGGAGTCGGTTTCCTGTTGTGAGCATACCCGTTTGCTCCCTTCACCTCCATTGGCAGGAGCATGTGTACTGCAGTCAGCAGACAAGAGTGGAAAATAAACCAATCGATTGCAATCGATCCATGAAATATTTCCTTTCCGAATAGGTTTTAGTGTGTTTTGTTTTCGGGGAAAGGGTTAACAGGATGACAGGAAGCTATCAAGTGCACACTTATGATTTGTATAATTTTAAGGATTATTTTTTCCTGTCTTAAACTCTTCTCATGAGCTTTCTCACGGGTAAGACGTACAGGAATGTAGACATCGTTAGATAAAACCGAATAGCATAAAGCCCACAACAAAAACAGGCTTATAATGAACCTCGCTTTGAATAGTTATAACTGCACCCTCGATTCAGGCAAAAGTGATTAGGAAGAGAAAAGAAAATTAACCAAATCAATCACACACGAACAATCGGTTTTTTTAAGCCTTTAATGCCTAAATTTGGGTGCACGGCAACTAAGTCGAGAGCCTCATATGTAAATTGTTCACCAAATAACCAAATTACACTAGATTTCTTCCATTGTTGGCCCGCCAGCAAAGGAGCCCTGCCAAGCTGATTGGTTTCGAATAAGTGCAACAACAAAAAAAAGGTTCGTTTCTTTCTACCTCGTTTCAGCAATCAATCGATTACCGTCCCGACCCGTCCCGATTAGCTTCATACGGTACGGCATCTTCGTCGGCCATTTGTCTCGCGGAGTTTCTGCGCGAAAGTCTCGCCATCTTCCCGAAAATGGGCACTGGAAGGATGGGCACCGGTGAAGCGGTTGAACGTTTCGCTTCGGGAAAGGGTTAAATGTCGCGTCGCTTCTTCAACCTCTGCGGTGAACCTTTGCACTGAGTAGAGAGAGAGAAACAAACGAACGGTTCTCGTACAGGGTTGTTCCATCAATCATTACGCCATCATAGCGACTTTTGGAGTGTCGTTTGGATTGGTTAGAGGACGGACGATAAATTGCAGGGAGACAGTTGTACAAAAGAGTAGGGTAAAAGGGGGGGGGGGACCGGTAAAGCTTATGAGGGTTAGGTGAAGAAGACAAACTAAAAGAGGAGAGAAATGATAACGCACGAGCTTTATTAAGAGTTGAAATTATTTATTATTCGATATATAGCTACATGTAAGGAGCTGTAATATAATATTATATTCACTTTTAAAATTTTTATAAAAAAATAAAATTGAAGATTCAGTTCAGAGAGGCAGAATGAATGCATTTATAAACACCACTTGTGGTTGTCAAGGTGATAATGAAGATGATCATGTTTAATATTGATCAACATCAACGATTATTTAATTTAGTAGAATATTACTTTTCCTAAAAATTGAATTCATTTAATATAATTTCCAGTACGTTTCTCCAGCTTCATCCAAACAGCGGTGCTTATTTTTATAACATACCCTTCCCTTGTTCGCTGGTACTAACGAGAAGCTTGTATTAGAAGGAAAGAGACAGAAGGAAGGAGACAGGTTAGCTACGCCTCAACGAGCCACCCCTATGAAACCCTCGACAAGTGGTTGCATTTCGGATGGTGGTGGAACTTTGTACCGATCGGTGATGCGATCGTATATGGGGTGGTCTGGTGCAGTCGGTTGCGTTTGCTGGGCGGTCGTACGCTTCTCTGTCCTCTCTCTCTTGCTCCCTGCCACTCAGATACTTGAGGCAGCCTAAGGTTCTTAGTGCGCAGACGACGGTGGCCTCGACACGCTCGAAGTTCATCGATCTATCAAACGCGACAAGGACGGCAGCCCTATCATCGTCCCCACTCTTCCACCTGAGGTGACATTAGCTAATCAGCGCTTGATTAGAATAATTACCTGAAATTATCTAAAGCTAGCAGCGGTGCCAGAAAAACGTGCTAGCAGAGTGTCTTTGAGGAAAAGTGGCTTGTGGCCGTCTAGATCGTGGTTTTGCACATGCATATATCACCTTAAAGAGGGGAGTACCTTTTTGCTACACTCAGAGCATTCTAAACCGCACCACACGTCGTGCTTCTCCCGAATGTGAACCTGTCCAAATAGGTTTTCTTGGCAGCTCACCCGTTTAGCACCTAGGCTAACATCAAATCACCTTTTTTTTTACCAGCATCTTGGCTTCTTGAGCTGTGCCGAAGGTCAACGAGGTGCACTCGGTTTGGTTTGGTGCACACACATACACCCCCTTCTAAGTGCACACCGTGCAGTGGAATGGAAATTCTAGAAATCAGAGAGCGCAAACGCTTTCGATGCATCGCCATGGGCTTGGCGCTGGTCAAGAATCCGAAGGCCACGAAGGCCACCATACCGGTGGTTTTGCCGACGGGGGTAAAGCCCGAACGCAACTTTCTGCTAGCGTACGATGAAAAATGGCCACGATCGAGGAACGAAAACTAGCGGGTTTTGGACGGGTTTAGAATTTATCGTGCGGGCTTATGTGCAGAAAAACAGAATGCTCTTTGCACCCTGTACTTCGAGCGGATACCAAATTAACCATCCTGTCAAGGTGTACCAGATTTGAAGATCGTATCGTAAACAAGCGGGTACTACTGAGCGCAGGTATAACCGTCTGGGTGGTTAATGAAGTCGAAAAACTGCAATTGCTGTCATGTATCGTGTTTTTCTTTAGCTTGTAGTCAGATTTGATTTTAAAATATGAAACAATTTTGAATTTCAAATAAGTTCAAAAATCTAAAATTTTGATTTATATCATCCCAGGGCTTTGCGAAATAAAAATTCATTCAAATCTAAGGAATGACCAGAAATCCAAGAGAGTAGGTCACTTCTATCCTGCTCAAGTATTGAGTGATTCGAATCCTAAAAGAGCATGTCAGAAGTTGGCGCAGAAAACGAGTGAGCTAAATTCTCATGGAGTGAGTGAGTAAAATTCAAATTAAAGATTCACTAATTTATTTAACAAGCAAGGGAGCAGCGTCGCAGATGATGGTAGGATCAGTTGTTTTCAATCTCCCAAAAGCTAGTTCAACATTAAAAATCTTCTGAATTCTATTGAGCTTCAGTTTAACTCTCTAAACTCAAGAGGTGCAATTCAACTTTGTAAACTCATGAGGATTATATTCTATATATTTCGATTTTTTTTCAGCGGTAGATGAATCATTTAGCCAAAAAAATAGGTCTAAGACTCACTTGAAATTAATTTTCTTTTATTTTTTCTTCTTCGCCTTTGGCACATCAGTCAACGTTGGACAGGTCATGACCTTCGCTTTAAAAAACTTGGCATTTTATGTGAATTGGAGTACCAATAGCAGTACAGACAGTCTTAAGTATGAGAAACCATTCCAAATGTGGTTGGAACAATGTCCAGCTCAGGTAAAAAGCCTACGCCATTCCCCTTTCTTGCACCGTACAACCCTCTTGCTTTAAATATATCATTTTTTGTTTAATAATTTTGATTGCTGCAATAGCAAATAATTGATTGCATATGTAAAGTAACGCAAACGACTAAACTCTGGATCTTTTCTTGCATACACATATTCTTCTTTAATGATTGTTTATTTTTCACCAAAATTATCGGTAATAGCACTTCATATTTGTTTCATTAATTTATTGCTTGTAAATGGAAACGTTATTACCACTCGTAATGCTCGCTAAGCCCTTCCCCTGCCGAGGGAATCCACGACTGGACGCAAATGCATGGTGCTGCACCGTCCAGTACAGTACGGTTCTACTAAGAAAAAAAAAAAAACCCATCCAACAGTGACGGGTGGAATGAACTCTGTGCTGTTATTTATCGTTCACCCACCTCCCACCGGCCGATCGAGCGAAAAGGGATTGAAGGTTTCAAGTGCCTTACCCATCCCGAACGCGCACCGCCCCGCCTGACGCACGTTTCTCACGCAAATAGTGCGAAAAAACGCGCAAACAAATTCATCCAGATAGAGTGCGTAGCACAGACGGTGGGTTTAACAGCACCCTCTTAAGCTGATAAGAAACTAATGCAATAAAGCGCTGGGCTGAGAACGAAAACGCTACCGCCGGTTTGCGCTGGATGTTGAGTGCATGTGTGCTGGCGTGCTGTGAGCCGAAAGCTCGATTCGTTCGATCTGTTTCGTTTCATCGCATGCAACGGGTTCTGATGGGTGGATTGGGAAGGGTAGGTATGGGGTTTGCTATGGGTGGATTCATCTTAAACCGATCGTATGGTGACGCCGATGGCGGGGGGAAATGGTGAAGAGAGAGAGGGATGTGCATCTTTTGCGGCTGCAAGCAAACAGACAAACAGACGTACGTACGGAGCGGCGAGAGCTGCTTGGTGTTGTACAAACATGGTAATAGATTTACGTTGCTTCGCGTTTGCACATGTAAACAAAGATTGCGTAACTGCAAGTGCATTCACACTGCCCTGGACCGGTCGCTGCACGGGTAGGGTAGGCGGACGGAGCGAGGGACAGTAGTGCAGACGAGTATGAAAGCTTGATCTATGGCCTTTTAGAACGGTTGGCTGCTTGAATGATTAATAAACTATCCACGTGAGGTTACTGGAGAAGCAATTACTCGTGCTAGGTGTGTATTTATGATGCTACTATGGATATTAAATAATAATTTTGTTAGGTTAGGAGGGTTCTACATCAATAATTTGAAGGATTTGTGAATGTAAAATAATTCAATTCAATTTTTGGATTTCAATTTGTGCAGGTTCTTACTTCGAATCTCGCTTTAACTTATTTACAATTTTCTACCACCTTGTTGACTGGACGTTCTTTGCAACCTTTCAAAGGTAGCTGATGTGCTGATCAATGATAAATTATTTAAACGAACATGAAGCGATCGGTAATCAATCAAAACGAGCCGAGAAGTATGACCCACATTCACCGTCGTTATGCTCGCGTACTGAGAGGCAATGAACGTGTCACCTGTCAGCGAGAAAAACCGGTGCCCAAGGATCAAGAAAAGACACGGCGCAGCAGCCTTCATGCGTCTTTCCTGACCCTCTTGATACGCTTATCGGCTTTATTAAGTCTTACCGAAGTAATACGTTGATTATCCAAGCGTCCATTACACACCGTGCTGCCTTACCAGTGCACCCCGGGCTGACAAATGTCCACTGAAAGATGGTTGTCAATACGTTTATTAATTGTGATCGCACGCGGGAAGCTGCTACCAGGCAAACTTGATCGATCCTTTCGCGTAGAAAGTGTTGATCGTTGCCATTCCAGTCGCCTACGTACCTGCAGTTGCAGCGGCAGCGATTGCCTACCGCCGGTGGTCAGTGCGTTAGCACGCTGGTAATTAAATATTCTATGATATAATAACAACGAATTCCGGTAGAAAGTTGGCCATCCTGACCAGTCGGTTGGGTAATGTCGGTGGGAAGGGAGTGTAGCCTGCTTTCCATATTGGTTCGATAATCGATCCAGCTGGCTGGATGTGGAGGCGTGTGGAGCTGTTGCACCTTGCAGTATGACGTGGCTGCTCGGGGCGTGGTCGCTATCGGTTCGGTGCAGTGTAAGAATTGACACAGGTTTATCAAACTTTTAAAAAGTGTTGCAAACAAAACAGATACAGTGGGATTGAATAATTTTAATATAACTCAGAAATTACCATATAAGCCATGTACTTACAAATCAAGATTGAAGTAGTGGAATCGATTGATTTTTTAAATTCTCTAAAACTTTACAAAAGATAACCAACATGATCAATTACATGGTTTTTCAAATGATCGTAACTATTGATTATTTTCAAATTAATATGAGTTTTGAGTGAACATTCTCTTTCCCTTGGGTGGCACAACAACCCAGTAGGGTCAAGGCCTAACCAGAGCACTTATGTACTTTAGCTCTTTCTGTGACTGAATGTACCCATCCATATCAAGATGGTAAATCCTACGTATGGGGGGTTGTGATTAGGTGTACCCATAGCAGGATAGTCAATCCTGCGTATGGGGAGCGGCAGCGGTCTGATTGGGATTCGATGCAACGTCGGCATGATCGTATGAAACAGGCCACTACCCATGAGACCACCGAGCCGCCACACTAATCAGATTTAATTAATCAGAATCACTAATTTACATTAATCAGAATAAATTAAACCATTAAAGCAATTTAAACAGTTTAGAGTGCATTTTTAAAAGGTTGATCTGTATAAGTTAAATGCAGTCGTGTAAGATTGTGATAAGGGCCGTCATCTCATTCGGATCTTTCTTCAACCTTCAATTATGCAGCCAAGAAGATGGAAGAGTACCTTCTATTGGAGCGCAAACAAAGAGAAAGTCTCATTTGGTCCATTCTGAAATTTGAAATTTAATTGTAAATTATTTAGTGAAATAATTTAATAATATTTATGTTTCATGTTTGGCGCAGTCGAATTACGCATCTGCAGTTTACCTATAACTACTACTCTACTGCTTTTTACATATCAGGCTACAATTCCACGTTTATTACTGTTTTCACTTTATAATATTGCAAATCAAATTTGTGGTAAAAATGTTTTAGTAGAAAAAACAGCCTCCAACGAGACAAGCTTTACAATTCTACATAAATCTGTTGAGTGTAGGGCTCTGATTGATGTTCGAAAACAAGTTTCAACCCTGCAAACAATGCAGGTAGATGCAATAAACAACAAATGCACTTTAGCGCATCGAACTGCACCGTACCGTGACCGTGGACACAAGCAGTGCTGTACATGAAAGTCAACCGTTCAACACTTTCTTGTACCAAAACCCTTGACCATCTAACATAGACACACACACACAGACATTCGAGTCGCGAGCATGATGCGCGCAAACGGAAAGAATGAACCATTTGCACCTTCGGGCAGTGGCGAACCATCATCGCATAATGTGGCCCTTTGTTGCGGTGCTGTTCTTTCGATTCGACTTTTGTCTTGATGGCGTGTTTAATCTTTGTTTTGTTCGGCTGATTCGCACCGAAAGCACCACCTAATGGATGCGGCCGGAGAATCAAAAAGAACCCTCCGTCAGCTGATAGGCTGACCATCCACGATGCATCCTTCTGCATCGTTCGAGCTTCTTGCTAACTTTGTGAGTTTGACGCGCAAAGATCAGGGCGAAGAGTTATCGATCGGTTGGATCGAATGGTGTTCTCTCTTGCGACCCTCCCCCCTCCCCCTCTCCTCGATTGCTTGTTTAAGGGTTTCGATTGTTTCCTGCCATTAGCTGGCTTTATCGCCCGTACGAAATCACACTCGTCGATGGGCCGCGAATGAGTTGGGCGCGAAGAACAATCCACCATCGCCAGTGTACGATCGCCGCCAACCACCAGCGTCCTCGGTGCTTCGGTACTCATTGAGCGTTTATTGATTTATGATTATTTACACAAAACAACGGTCTAACGTTGGTTCTATTGCGTTCTTGGCTACCTCGCTGGTTGATTTATGCAAAAGGCCAGCGAGATTGTACACCCGCGCTAGCGTACCATCTCGGTGTCCTTCTTGTGATCACGAATTTAAGATTGGCCAGAGCAGCCCCGACGAAGACGGGGTAAGGAACTGCGGGATTTCTTTCATTACACGCTGTAACTATTGTTTTTTTTTTGTTGTTGTGTTTACTATGGCCAACGGCAAACCATAGATGATGGATTGTCCATGCAATTAAAGTACAATAAAGAGAAACCGTCTTCGGTGGGAATGTTTATCGCCGTGCGGGGCTGCAGAATGAGAAGGCTTCTAGCGAAGCAATGATGCTTGCTTTGTGTTTGCACTTTTACTGTATGACTTAGCTGAATTTGCATATGCAAACTGGTCAGCTTGCATTATGTCTTATGGTTTGATTGACATTTTGTTACTGTTATATTAATTTTAATTTAAACATATGTGAATTATGTATTATTTAACAATTTCATTTTTGAATTTTAATAGATATATATTCTTTTTTAAATAATTTTGTTTTGATTTAAGTAATTATTTTTTTTGCGCTGATCTATACACGACAAACACTAATACAAATCCCTTGTGGACCGTTCCTTTGTAGTGAGGATTGAATATTCAACAACGTGGTGTTGATAAGCCTCGTAAACCAAAAATGGTCGTCATGACCTAGGAGGTCATTAAGCCAAGAAGAAACAAAAAAAAATAACATACTTCAGAAAACCTTAAACCGTGGAGTTTGTTTCCATCTCTTATAATTCATATGATCAGCATGGAATATACATCATTGATTTTTTTTTCTAAGCCCAACACATGCCTAACCTCTTTTTTCGTTGCTTCGCTGTAACCCTTTCCGCTCAGCAATGCACCCGTGGCACAAAACAAAATGTTCAACATCTTCCTCACCCGAACCTGAAGATAGCAAAAGGTAAGGAAAAGTTCCCAAAACCCTCATCACAGCCAGTCTGGAGCCTTCTTGCAGCCCGAACCGTTCAGATCGAACCACACTGTCTCGTCCATTCTTGCACGCTGTATTGTTTTTTCCTTGTTCTCTACCTTTAATACTTCGGTGCGTTATTGTGCGTCCCTTTTCTCTTCCCCGCTTCCCTTATCCCACCACCCATTCGATCGATCCTTTCCGCTTGGTCTAGCCGGTGCAACACGGTGCTTCGGGATGGATCTTTCGCTTGTGTTTCGCTTTTCGTGCGCTCGCGGCGCGGGTCTAGGTTTCAGGTGATCGCATCTTCTTCTTCGCCGCCCAAGCCAGCCGCTAGCAAGAGTGTTCGGCGAGGGCAACGACCCCATGACGTGTGCGATTCATCATCTTTCCCGCTGGCCGGCATGCGCCACACCTCGCCGCATGCGCTTGGGGATCCGGATTTTTTGGCCTTTACGGAGAAATGCAGACAGCATTTCGCGGCGGCGCTAGATATTGGCGATAGAAAACGGCAAGGAACAACTATTGGAAAGATCAATTCAGACGCGATTATGAAATGCTGCCGCTGCCTTTTCTTCTGTCCGCGCCTTCTTCGCGTAATGCCACGGGAAGTGGTGAATCTTCGATGCGAATGGATTGAAAGGTGTTGATGAGCCTGTTGCTCTTTATGCTGTTGATACTCTCCGCGGGATGGCCACCGCTGCAGCAGTAGGGTAAAGTAGTTTTTTGTTTGTTGTGCTGTTGCTGTTGCCCGGCCATTTCGACTCCGGTTGCTCCGACCCCTCCGAGCCTCCAGCGAAACGCATGATTACGAAATTGTGCACCAAATTTTCATATTTTCCGCACTTCCTCGATGCGCTCAAACAGGTTGGCGCTTGGATGCGGGATGCTGCGTGATGGGTTTTGCATTTCTACCGCTTTTTTTTTCTAGCCCACATTGCATCATGCACTGGCTGGTCGGTGGATGAACCCGAGCGACCTTTCGTTGTTAGATAACTAGGTCCTTATGTTTTGAGTGAAGGAACGTTGCTTCTATCGCTGATATTTGAAGCGATTATGCAGCAATAATTAAGTTATAAAATAAATTATTAAATAATTAAATCTAAAGTATTATTAAAAGCATTATTAGAAGTATAGTAAGAATTTTCATAAACTATTGAAAATCTGGTATATTCTCATGCAACACGGTTTTCTAGAGCAAATTTATTCCAACGGTAGCATTTAAGCCTCGAACGCTTGTTCGACACTATCACGCTTCATGCTTGATCTTTCAAACATGTTTTTAAGCACACAAAAGGAGACCAGAAAGTGGGGAATTGTTGTAAGTCATGTCACCGCCGATTTAATGTCACGAATTTTCACGCCATTCCCATGGAGTGTGTGATTTCAGGCGCGCAAAATCGACTCCCAATAATGCCACCCGGCGGTCGGTTGGGCTGTGTCCTTTGCATTGGCGGCTCACGCTGCTGCATGCTGCGATCTTTAATTAAATTATTTACATAAATCAATAAACCATACCGTCACGAATGCAGGCACGTTCGTGCGAGATGCTGTGCGGTAAGGTGTGGATAAAAAGTGGTACGTACGGCACACACGAAAAAAAGGAGTAACACTTGCAGTTTCCTCCCAGCATTCACCACACTGGAAGTAACATAAAAGTGTTTACAAGCAAAGACAGTGTGCGACATCCATGCGGTCAAGCGAGCGTACGAGCGTTCGCTACAGAAGCATGAAATTTCACCGATGTGCTGATTGCCGGGAACACGCATTACACACCTCGCGGGTCGTTCACGTACACTGCGATTATGATTTATGCTACAGTCGCGTGACATATGGCAGCATCGCGTTTGCGACGACAGTGCGCCATATTTGGAGCTTTCTTTAGGTCACGAGCGTTGACGCTTTACATCCGGGTCATCCAGCCGAAGCACGTGTCGGAATGTGACCCGGGCAATGGATGCGAATGTAAAGCTTTTAATCTAACCATTGCGAGTGTCGGACCGCCTTTTGTAACGTCTTGAATGTTTCTTTGAATCAGAGTATAGAAACATATGGCAGGATTATTCTTCGGAGAGTATAGAAAATCGTTTTATGTTGAAAACTCACCCGTTATAACTGAACATAATTTCTTCTTTAAAAGAAGGGTATTTTGCGTTGCTTACCTGCAATGAAAATAGAGACACGAAAGACAATTAGTAATGAGATTATTATGTGATCGTGCATGGTTTCTAAGTGAAACAATATCTGGTGTTAGATAATATAGATTTGATTTATGAAAGTATCATTTACAACATACAACATTGAGCTATCTGATTCAAATTTGTTCTGTTCAGGTTTCTGCAAATTTGATATCTGGCATTTATCTTTCAATTTAAGCGATATGGCCCGGACGTTACTTCTGAAATAAAAATATTCATTCAATTTAAATAAAACCTCGAAAGATCAGTGGTGCACGATTCTAGCAAATATAAGTAAAGTAAAAGCTTTATAAATAAAGCAATAAGATATTGTACAAGTATATAAGGATGTAATTAAATACGGATCACATATACCATGCAAATCTCCCATATCGTTTGGGTTTACATAATTTGAAAATTTAAGTCTTTTCATTTCGGCAGCAAAAAATCAATATCTATATCCCCCACCAAAGCGAGCGAAATGAAATACAACCTGCCACTATGTCAAAGGTAGTGATAAACAGACGAGCATTGATGCACGTCCCACTGCAAACACCAGCTTTACCCAGCAACGGCAAGCTAGAAGATCTTCACCGCCGGGTGGTAAGGCAAGCACAAGCAGACACACCACGGAGAAGTTAAAATTCTTAACGACCAACATCAACCCGAAGTCAAGTGCGATCGTGCGATGGTGTGGGGGGGTGGGGGCAGCCGGGTGGAGGTGAAGAAGAATTAAAGAAAAGTGCGTAGGAGCAGAGGGGGAGAATGGGGTGCCACAGCCCGGTGATGGGTGGGGAGCGGAAGGAGATGGTGAAAGAAAAAGAGATTTCGAACGGTACCGAAGCGAAGCGGCGCAACAACGTTGGCGGACGAAGGAGAAAATCAAGCTAACAGTATTATTTGTATCTGGAAAGATCCGTTATTCCGGTTCTGCTCCCGTCGGGTGTGGCGGTGGGCTGGGGAGTAGTGGGTGGGGAGGGGGGGGGAAGGGCGGGCAGTGGGTTGTTTGGGGCGGTTGTTTTGCTTCGCTCATTTCTTCGCGCTCTTCATTCTTTGCGCGTTCGTTCGTCCAAGCTGCTTTCCTCCGTCCGCTCCGCTCGACCGATTGCCAATGACGCCAATGTTGTTGTTCTCTTCGCCGTCGCCGTCGTTGTCGTCGTTGTCGTCGGCATCATCAGTGTTGGTGGAGCCATGTTCCCGTTTTATGTTTCACACACCAGCCCTGTGAGCGAGTCTGTGCGATTTTCGTCTGTGTGTGTGTGTGTGTGTGTGTGTGTGTGTGTGCAGGGTGAGCTTTTTAATCTTCCCCAAGCAGAAGCTTTTTTACCCCTTCATTCTTGTTTCAATGATGTTTTTTTTCCTTCCTTCCCGTTTGTTAGTTCATTGCAGTGAATGCAATTTTTACTGCACCCCTCTGCTGGGGAAACTTTTTCCCTCTTTAATCTATTAGTGATGCAAACTGATACATTGCATTCAGGGTGAAGGTTTGCTACACCCCCAATCATCTGCCCGGGTTTTGTTGGGCATGCTTTGCATTTTCATTTCTTCCACCTTTTAGCTTGATAAATCGTATGTTCGTCTGTGCTGCTCGTTGCATCGGTGGCAATGGGGATTAAAACATATCCAGCCATACGATGCTAGCGTTCTCCTCAGCGAACCTTAATGCAAAACCAAGGAATGGAATGGAAGGAAAAAAAAGCATATGAATTCCTTTCCTTATCGAGATTTCTGCAGCTTCCGCAGACCCCCTCGCAGCATCGATTAGCCGTGGGCTGTTGCCTCAAGAACATTCCTGTACATGCAAGCACGGTGCAGTGTGGTGAGGGGTAGGGGTAAGAAAATCGATTCCCAATGGCAAGTACCCACACGGGCAAACATGTACACAAAGAGGGAACAGACTGTGACAATGTGGATTGTGGGGAGGAAAACTCCCGTTCGCTTCGTTTGCGTCGTTTGTTTGTCAGTTGCATGAGCATCTCCACGTATGGTGAGGGAGGGCAATGGTTGGTGGGTGAGAGCTGATAAATGCATCGATCGGGCCCACGGCAATCGAAGGGCATGCAGAAGGGGAGCTTTTGCAGAAAAGGGATGAATGCTTGAAAAGCGCCAGCTACCAGAGGGAACGGAAGGTCATTTAAAAGCTATTTACAGTTTTCCTTTTATTGGGTTAATGACTATGTTTTCGGAGGGAAATTAGCGTGTAGGTATGGTGTATTAAGATTAAGGAAGATTTATTGTTATGGTCATGCTGCCACCATATGAAACAAGTTATTTTCTCACTTGATAATTATTTTCAGAAGATATCCAACACTAAAGGCGCTCATGCAAACTCAATGAAAAACTGTAGAAAACCGATTGAGGTCGATCAGACTCATCTCGATTAATTTGTAGACATTCTCAAAGTGAATTCCAACGTTCTGATTAGCAAGGATGTGCTAGAGTAGCGACTGTGGCGTTTATCCCGTTAGCTAATGTTGGAATGTCTCTTCATCTTCTCAACCCGCAACATCGGCTAAAGCTATGACTTACAGAACCTCGGGCATGCCTAACAATTGACCTGTCCTAGTATGGTAATCGAAGGAAACAAGAATCTCCGGTCACATACTTTAATGCAACAAGCTGCCAGTGCTGATACTATATAAGAAAAACGCTCAGCATCCTTATCCATCGTTCATTAGCACGGGGAGCAACCAGCAGGAACCGCAATACAAATAATACAGTTAAGAATTCCGGTCCTTTAGGTGCACAACCCGGAAGGTATCCCTTTTTGCCGTCTACCCCTGCCAAATGCTCCCTCTTCCGAACACCGGTTTTCCGGCGTTGCTCGCACGCGCTCTCCCAACTGCCTGAGGGTGGAACGGTTTCCAAGTAGAAGCGATAGCTAAACCAGTGCAGTAGAAAGGAAAAGAAATAAGAATCAGGTTGCGCTTGTACGGTTACGCCTTGCGGAACCTGGTACGGTGCAGTGTTGCAGTTTTGCAAGATGCAATCTCACAGGATGATGGTTCCGATACAGCCGTTACATCCTGCTCGACAGCTTAAGCAGGGGAGAAAAGGCACGAACGACATGAGAGGAAGCAGTTTGAGAGAAAGAAAAAACTGGCAGATGTTTTGTGTGAAACTGTTATCGGAAGTTTGCGGGAGTGTGGATGGTGATGAGTTTACAATTAATAAAATAAATCACTTGAAACTTAGAAAAGAGGATCAAATAGCATTCTGACTATGCTTTCGTTAACTTATTAAGATGCATATAACTAAATCGAAACAGCAATACGGCCTGGCCGTCACTACTGAAATAAAAAAAAATAACTAAATCGAAACAAAAAAAACTCTTTTTTACATGGCATCTCTATGCTTACATTTGAACTTTATTTAATGTGAAAATCGAGCTGATATGATCTGTAGTTCAATAATTTCCCAAGAAAAAGTCCGTGTATTAAAATAATTTGTCAATTCCAATAAAAGATTAAAAACGTGCTTCTATCAATGATTTTGTGTATATTTTTTACACATTCTTAAATAAATATAACAAATAAATAAAAATAAATAAATATTTTTAAAACAATTGGTCTCAATCCAAGCAACCTGCTGCAAGTTTTACCTGATATGGTTCGAAAAGCGAAAACATATTTGCTAGAAGTCTTGAAGTGAAAGCTCATGCGAGTGACATATAAGTATTTCAGTCTTAAAGGGAAAATCAGTACGCCTGACATCATTACCATTGCGTGGATGGCGTCTTCAAGCGTTCTTAAGCAATAGAAACAAATATTTCAACGCAGTCCGGGCGTAAGTTATGCACCAGTTGAACTATTTATTTTCTACGATCTCTGATGAAGTGTTGACCACCGGGGGTATGCCGGCCAATCCTTGTGTGGAAGACGTGTGAAAAATGTTAAACCTAACTCGAGTGCGTACAGATGGGCAGAAAACGGTCGAATCGACCTATCAGGGAAGCTCGTCACGTGCTGGCCATAACATTTCCAACCAAACTCAAGACTCTTCTTTGCACCGCTCATGTCTTCAAGTATCGATGCATACGAGCTGCCACACCATGCAGCCCAGATGGATGGGACAGGCTAGGAGGCAAGCCACATTAGAGATCTGCCACTCGATGGTGTCGATTTGACACGAGCGATGGGTTTTCGGTGCGACATAAATTCTCATCCCAGTCACTATCAGCGTCAAGGATCAATCCGATTACAAACCGTCTCTTTAACAACGGCTTTGGTTGACCGAGAGTCACACGAGCAAAAATGAATGTGTATCCGTCCTCACCAGCTCCGGTATTTATGGTAAATCCTTTTTTGCAACAACAATACTTAAAGAAACACGCGCGAGTGCAGGAATCGCTGATAAAGTGCAATTGTGAGCGAATGACGAAGAAATGGCTGTTATTTACAACGGAGCTTAACAACTGCACAATCACAAAAAAGGCGAGAGTCGACGGTAGTTTTCGGGTTATCTCCTTTCTCTTCTTGGCCAAGCTGGGAAGAGAAAAAGATAAAACGATATTCTGTGTAGCTTAAAGTGAAAGAGCACGAAATGACCGAGTCCGGTGTAAGAGTAAAGTGATGACCAGTTTTATTGCAATAACTGTGTCGCGAGTGTAGCAGTAACAGTAAATGTTCGCTTAATTTTATGGTGCAAAAAATCACTTCAAAAGTGAATTGTAGGTTTTACTCTTCTGTTGGGCGTATTCAGGAGTATGTCTTACATCAAGTGGTTAAACTGTGGAATGATAAAGAGTTAAAACTAAAAATCACCTTCCTTAGACTGTTTCGTACTTTTCGTTAAGGATTTGTACTTATTCATGTCTTAAATGAAAAATCGTTCTTTGATGTTTATGTCTTAAACATTTCCCTTGCCCTCTTCAATCTGCCGTATTGAAGAGATTGACAACTGTATGCCGTAAAAAAACCAAAAATATTTTTTTGTAAAATTAGAATTTATTTATTAAAAACATGTTAAATTAAAAATGATTGCAAGCAATTAATAATTAAATTGGTTTGTTCAAATTTTTTATAACCGCAACCTTTTTTCGAAAAAACTCTTCCCTCCAAACATCGGCATTCTCGAACCCACTCTCACCTGTCATGACGCTGGACGACGTAATATCTCTTGCGCTGCGTGTCCCCGCCGTTCCTGCCACCGGCGCTTGCTGCTGCTGCTGCTGCTGAGACCGAGCTGCCAGCTGCGGGCAGGGCACTTCCGCCTCGGTCAGGATCAATACGGGCGTGCTCGGATCCAGCACTATCGATGACGGCACGGTGCGCACGGCCGGGCCGCCCTCCGGCACGGCCTGCAACGATGACGTACCGGCGCCACCGTCCACCGTCGCCACGGCGCGCAACGTCGTGAGCAGTATCGCCGACGATGACGTTGACAGCTCGCCACCCGAAGACGCCACTTTGCCGGGTGTTGGGTGGGCGGTGTCCTAAGGGTGTCCTGTGGGTGTGTCGGAGGGGATTGCTGTTTTCCCCTTGTTCACGGTAACCGTGTGTGGGCGGGAAGGGTGTTTCTTGCTGTCTTATCTATGCGTGTGTAAGTGTGTGCGCTGGGAAAGTGTCATGGATCACTGTTGTCGCACAATGTATAGCACCATTCGAATCGTTTGCCTACTCATTGCCTTACTAAATACTAGCTGCCTTACTTCTTACAATATTTTCCTACGCTTTTGCAGAGCAAGCTAATGATTACATCTAGTTACACGAATAACGAGTCCAACGCAAGGTAACGCATGGTAACACTGTTCTACACCGACTACGTATCGTATATGCTGACTGGTAACTACAGGTTCCTACAAGCTAGATATCCTTTGCAAGTACAGTCAAATCGTAACATCAATAAAATGTTCGCAAATCAAGCGATAGGGTATATTTGTACTAGAGAAAAAATTGTTCTATCTATCTTATCGTATAACGTAGGGCTGGTCTCTTACATGCTAATTGCACACAGTTTGCTACACAGAATATTCCTGTTGTAAACTTTTTTTTCTTCTTGTAAACACCTCCTGAATACAATCTGTCTTAAAATTTGACCGTCGACTGTGATTGTCCACTCAAAATCGAGAGGATAAACAGCTAAATCGAGCGAAGTGGTAACAAAAGCAGTAACACCCTTACCCCGGGGGGCTTATCTGCGGGAAAATGTGTTCGCAGGTAAGAAAACGAGAATCCTTTTCCTTTCTGTCCGTAGCTCGCAAATGGGATGTTGAATGCCCTGCCCTCCCGAAACTAACGCTATCGATCGTTGCTGGACCACCTCTTTTTTTTTTAAAGCTATCGCTATGCCTACTGGACTGGACTGCTTGGAAAGCTGGGCCCTTTTTCTTTTCGCCGTTTCTCTGTTAGCACCTTTCGATGAAGCTGCTGGAAGATTTTCTCATTTCCACACACAGACACCTGCTCAGAGGATTTGGTAACTTTTCGATTGCAAACTCACACTTGTTTTCGTTTAGAACTTTTCCACTAGCACCCTTTACAGTGGTCGTTTTCTTTTCTCCATGAGTAAACCTCTGATTTTGTAACACTTTTGCTTCACTTCACATTACATTTACCCTCTCGAGCTGCTCACCATTTTCATCCCGCAAATCCTTTCGGGCTAGCTTTCAGCACGCATTTGTGGGCACAGTTTTCCTTCACAGTGGCCATCCTGCACCTGGCTGCAGTTGCATTTGCAGCATGGTTTTTGGCCATAGAGAGCGAGAGACAGACAGAGAGGGAGAGAGAGAGAGAGACTTCCTCTACGTACAGATGCACACCGCTACGGCCTAGGAGAGGTCCTCGTCGTTCTGGACGCTCCGGAGGCTTTTTTTGTCTGGCTTACTTTGCACTCTGCTGCACTCGAGATTGCACACAAACACACACACACACACCCGGTGGTCCTTTCACATTCCCCCCCCGTGAAAACCCTTACACTACCGAAGGGTCCTTCCGGGCACTACCGTGTGGGGGGAGCCGTGTTCTATGTCGAGCAAGTGGGTTGAAAAATTTAATTTTTCACACTCGCTTTCCCTCGCTAAGCGCGGGCTCATGTGCAGGTGGTATGCGGCATTTTCACCGCTTTTCCCGTTGCGGGCGAGGGGGAGTAAGCACGGGAAGCGGTGCGGCCGGTGTGCGTGTGTGTTGGTCCTGCGCTGTGGTTGGTGTGCGTGCTGGATGCGCCGTGAGGACGCGTGGGCTCGTCCCGGTTTTTTTGTTGTTGTAAGTGGAACCACGGATGGGGTGTGTGTTTCCCTTGCGCTGCCTTTCACCTCCTTCCTCCAGCCGGCACCAGTGCATTACCCCGGGTGGGGGGCAGGAAAAATCGATTCCAACACAAACACAGCTGTTTGGGCTGTCGTCATTGCTGCTCGCGTGTGCGTACTGCTGCCTTCCGACTCTTTACCTCCAGCACCACCGGCACTGCTTGGGAGGTGGTGGTAGGACTTTTACACACACATACACCGAAACACGTTACTATGTTCGTTTTCTACCGGGAGTACTGTCACACAGCACGGTGGGCCGTAAAGGGAATTTGGGGGGGATTTATGTTTTCACAAAGGTTTTTCACGCTTTATTACTTAATTTTATTGCCTTTTCCCTCCCTGTTTACCGCATCAGAAACACCCAACCAGAACCGGAAACGAGCACTATTTACTTCCGGCCGTACCGTACCACTCGCATAGTCGCGACCCGAGTCACGTCACCGATCGATTTTGTCCTTTTCTTTTTGGTTTAGCTGAGTGGGTTTTCCAACCTTCCCGTCATCTACCACACTAACACGCGTGCAACGATGACGGCACGGAAAGGTTTTTCCAAGATGGCGAGTAACGCTCAATGAAGGAGAGAGCGAGAGAGCTCAAAAGAGCGTGCGCACGTGGTTGGGAGAGAGAGAGAGCACGTGCGCGTGTTGTGTGAAGGAATGGCTTGTTGTTTATCGTTTTGTTTTTATCAGCCACTACTCCAGCGTTTCGTAGCGAATGCACCGATGCACACACTCCCAGACACACACACACACACACCCGGGCGCATACAAGCACGTTTTATGCTGCGAACGGATGCAAACTGCTGGAATTTATCCACGGCACAAACCAACTGCTCGCCCAAGGGGGCGTTTGTCCGCACTGTTGCTCGAATCGTGCAGTTGCCTCGGACGCACACGCATCGTGGCTTTCCTGCTTACTGCGGGAAATTCTTTCGCTGGCACGATTTTCCACCCGCAAAACCGTTTTTTTTGTGGTATGTTTTACAGCTCGGCGTAACACTCAAACGGTCGTAACACTTTGTGACACCGAAATACACGAAAACCCATTCACCATCAAACAGTAAGCCGTTGGTGCACTTATAACGCTGCACCTTTCCCGGAAACACAAATCACACATAGTATGGTCGACTACTGGGGCCGAATAAAAGCGACCGAAAATTCAGACTTTTCTAGGATCGAACGAGACTGCGGTGCCAACCCACCGATCAGTGTTCTCGCCGTATAGCTCGATACGTATTTGCCAGTGCCTTTGTGGTTGGCTGGCTACCCGAGTCGAGTGTTATCGCTATTTAGTCGATTGCACAGGATTGCGGTGCGGCGTTGAAAACGGCACTGTTTTCACCCTTCACTGTGCTGCTGCGGCTGCACTCGAACACTTGCGATGCACTTGCGTGCCCAACACAGGGAGGCTGGCTTTGGGATGCGTTTTTGCATGCTCCCACCGTAAGAGGATGAGAGAAACGCTCACCGGACGGCATCCGTGGCCGCATGCTCAATCCCGTCCTTCCATTATTCTTCCGCGGTGACGCTTTTTCTTCCTGCACTGTCGGAATGCACCTGACACAAAGCTTCGTGTAATTTTTGCAAACCGTACGACAAACGATACTCCTTACGGTGCCGACATTAAAGATTCAGTGGGTTTCTCTGTTAGTAATAAGCTTAATGCTATTGTGCCGATGGCGTTGTTTGTGTGTCCTTTTGCCAGTGCCTTTTGCGCTTCTCTTAATGTCAGTGAGAGTGTGATGGATTGCACACAGAAGGGTGATGTTATCGAAGAGGGAGGGTTTATCCGAAATAGAGAGAGTGAGAGAGAGAGAATGTATTGAGTCAATGTTTGTGTACAAACACGAACGTCAGGGTTGTTTTGATACTTAAAGTACTATACAGGAGATGTTTTTTTTTATCCAGCTTAGTAATAGGAGCTAAACTTGTACGTAAAATTCAATTCAATCATAACAGAAAAAACAAACAGGTGTCCCTTTTTTAACTCGTATTTCAATGCTAATTGAAAGCAGTGCGACTATGTTCTCTTTAAGAAACATAAATGTTGTAAATGTCTTCAAGATCCGTCAGAATTATAAAACTCAGCCCTACTGTACGACTAAGACGTCAAAAGAATGCACTGGTGTGGGTGAGAATTGGCGCATGCGTTTAACGTACTCTGGATGTTATCAAATCTCCTTGTCAAAACGAGGCACTTGAATCAATCGTTACTCATCAATGAAATGAACCTAAATGAAAAATTATTTGTATAGCTTAAAGAATGGTTCAGCTCGTATGAAATATTGTACAATGAGTGCACACATAATAAATAATAAATCATGGGAATAAACAAGAAGTAAATGCAAACATATTTCAAAAGAATACGAAATATGATGACAATTTAAAAGTGCGTTCGAAATACCCATGGTTGAAGTTGTAATAATGAATTATTAGACATTAATAATCAATATTAATGTGTTTTTTCGGAAGTAACGGTCGTATTGCTTAATCAATATTAAACTTTATTTACAAAAAAAAGATTTTGACAATTGAAAATTAAATACCATATACAGTATATGGCCAAACGCCAAACATATTACTATGAGTTGAATTTTGCTGACAAGTTTGTTTTTTATGTAAAAACAATATATTTCAGCATAATACATAGATTATTACCTTAACAATGAACAGTAACCGTATAAAAAAATTATAAGTTGTTTAATAAATCGGAACAAGTGAGGAGTGACTTGATTACTTGTTAAACGATACATGATCATCATTTAAATGTTATAGAATGCCAATTTCCTGTTCCTGTTTTGCTTCATTTCTACAGTCTGTTTTGCATAAAACCACACCAACAATGAACAAACAGTACAAAGCTGAGTGAAAAGAATTATATTCAAATGCAAAAAGGTAACGCTAAGAACACTTCAACACATTCTTCAAAAACCCATTCATCAATTCAACGGTTCATTGAACGCTGTGTATCTAGCTTCAAATGTGTCACCGCATCGCATAATTTGCGTTCCCACCCCAAAACCAGATGACAAATTACCATCACCACCAAACCCCCAACAGAAGAAAATTCCATGAGAAAAGAGAAAAAAGAGAGAAAAAAAACTGAAATAGTAACAAACGCGAGCAATGCCGAGAAAAGTACCACCGGAGACGCTTCGAAAAGCTTAACTCTTGTAAGAATGACCATATAAGACAGGATGGGCCCGGGAAATGATTCGACAGCTCCCTTCCAAAATCGCCAATAATAGCTGCCTCGTCTATGATCGAGCTAACGTGCTTAACGTGCTTTCTGCACACACAACACAACAGAAAAACATACGGTCCGAAAAAGCCATGCAGTCAAATGAACGCGCACACGAAACTACCCGCACACACAGATGTCAGGCAACATGATGTCAGCAAGGCAAAAAAAAAACCGCAGCCCAGCCCGGCCGGGTTGGAAAAGTTCATTGGCTTTTTGCTCCAGAACCGAGAGCCAGCGGGGCCAATGATCGAAGACGCGACTTTGCACGCACCGTACGCAGTTTTCGGAGTGAGTTTCCATGGTCTCGCCAACCCAGCCAGTCAGCCACCGTGGTGTGCGTGCGTGCCGCGCTTCTAGCCGCGCTCTAGCTGGTGTATCACTAATGTTGCCAGCCGGTCGGGAAGCGTCGAGCGAGCATCGGTTGAGAGCGGCGGGCAACATTAGCACTACAAAATGCGAAACCGGTGTGGTCGTGAGCTATCGCGAGACGACGGAAGGTCGGGACGGCTGGAGAAGGGCCGAGGGGGATATCTATTCGCGAGCGCGGAAAAAGTGCGTAGATGGATTGCTAATGGGCGAGGAAGCGAACGCACAAAGAAGAATATCAAATTGGTTTGCGAAGGTAACCGATCCGGTAGAGCGATGGGAGGAAGACGGAGGTGTCCCTCGAAAAAAAAACACGTTACGCACAATGTTGCCAGTTCCCGAAATCGTGAAGCTAGATGCGAAGCTTTGGTGCGTACGTTCTATAGGAATGGGGGAGGGGGGGTGAAGAAAGAGAATCTTAGACAAAGAAGGAACACCGCAACGTACAACGGTGATGCCTCTACCATGGTTTTGTTCGCCTGGTTCGCCCGGGCCAGCTTCGAAAAAGTGCGTGAGGGCTCATGATAATGAAGATGAGCCGCTTATTCCATCGCAGCTTTTAGCGAACAGCGTTTAGACAGGCGCAGACCGTCCTTCAATCGCGAGTTTTCGCTACGCACTTTTTGCCGAATGGTTTCGCTGAGGTGATCGGATCAAAAGGAAAAAAAATACCGCAAACGAAGATCGATGCCCTTTTGAGCGGGTGTTTGGTTACGGAAGATTCTGGTAAGATGATATCAATAGTTCCGATGCTAAATCATTTCTACTTTTCTATCGCTTTTGATCACAGAAGAGGTAAGGCGATGAAAGATATAATTTCACATCGTGTGTTTGAGTGAGGTATTTGGTCAAAAATATAGTACAGAGTTTTTATCAAATTTGCTGTAAATTCTGGCTTTTTTCTTGAAATATTATATTCTATTTAATAGTTTAAAATTGAAAACGTACCCCTTGAACGACATTAAACCTGATCAAAGATCTGAGTAAGCTATAAAAAATCAATCGTGTGATCTGTTTTTTCCCATTCTATAAAACATCAAGAAAATTAAGTAACTAGTGTGAATGACCTCTTTAAAACTTGTTTTTCTAGTTCATGCTAATGTTCAAAATAACTGAATATATTCCGGGTCTTTGTGCTAAACTCATCCTCAAAAGCATATAATTCAAATTAATTCCAAAAGAATCATTAGAAATAAATATTTCTCTCACAAAAAGGCAGATTAATAAATGATAGAAAACAAACAAAAACACCACGCAATCAAATAACAAAATACGAGTGGTTTCGCCATCTGCGTAAAATATCATAAAAAAATCATTTGATACGGTTCCCTAGAACTTTTATTTACTTTTTAAATATTTAAAATACTTTATTAAATTACTTAAAACCTGTGGTTTGATCTTCTTAAAATAGTGCAAAAAATAATAAAACATGTTTGAAAAAAGTGCGGTACATGTATCAGGAAGACATAAAAATTGTATTGAGTTTATAACATGAAATGAAAAAAATGTTTTTTTCCAATTTTAATTTTGATTTTTTTCCATAGAACTAGCATTAAAGCATTATTGGATTTTTTCCAGGAACTATCAAAATTTATATTTTTGCATTGAGTTACATATTTTTTTCAAATCGTAGTTTTTCCCAAAAATATGAAATAAACATACTATTACATACTACATTGTATATCTATCTCATCATAGAAAACGGAAGTGTAAAACAAACAAAGAGAGACCTTCGCAGTTAGAACATGCCGCTGCTGTATCTACACCGCCCGGCCCGAACGGACGAAATAGAGCAGTTACACAAATATAACGGCATCGTTTGAGCTTAATACACTTCACCTTCCGGAGCATGGGATTACGGTACGTTTCACTTTCTTTGCCGGGAAAGTGGAAAAGTCATTTGGAAAGTGAGTCAGTTTTGTAAATGAATTGATGCAATGTTTGGATAAAACAACTTTGGCTCTATTTTTTATTCAGTATAAACGGTCAGAACATATTACTACAACATTGGTTCCTAATATTTATAAAATTGAACGATTGTTGAAAAACGTTTACTCTGTTCGGGTAATTTTAAAATTTAAATAAAATGCCAATAAAAATATAAAAACACAAAACATCTTTAATTTCACTCACCTCTTATAGTGCTGGGCATTTTTGTGTATTCCAGGTTGTTCTGCACTTGAAAGGTGCTCGATCAAAGCACGATGCTACGAACGCGTTAACTGCAACCGTCTTCTTGTTCTAACACTTTTTTTTCTTAACTTTCTCACACACAAAAGCACATCAATCGGATCGGCAAACGATCTGCGATCGGTGCGTGCAATTATCACTTTCCCGTTGCCCAAAATTCAACAATTTCTTTTGCGTTGCGGGAAGGGGGATTTTGGTTTTCCGTTTTTCCGCACTGACGCACTTTCAAAGGATTTATTTGAGAGACGCAGAGCTTTCACGGGAAGCGCCGTTGTTTGCTGTGTTGTCGTGGCAAAGAGCAGCTTCAAGAGCAGCATGAAAAACTGCTCTGGCTGCTAGCACTGGATGTAGTTACACATTTTGTAACGGATTTTTATAACCACTCGAATCATTTTCGTCTTCTTTCGCATGCATACGAGAAGCGAAATATGTTGCACCTTACACCACAATAATGCACAGTATAAACTCTTCGAGCATATCCACAACACTTTAGATGTTATTTAATTTATTCTTTTATCAGCACAAACGGTAAGAAAAAATCACTTTAATGCAGGTAATAAATTGGAATCACTGGTAGTACAATAAAGCATCTTAGCAATTTATTATTCACATATTTTACAACAAAACAATCAATTTAATTCACCAAACTATCTGTTAACATATCTTCACGGATGCTTTTTAATTGCTGATCGTTAAATCGCAAGGTCACCTGAAGGTCGTTAAAGGTACTGCCAAACTTGTAATTGTAGTTAAAAAAAAATTTCATTTATGAACCTTCCCAGGTGTGTTCCAGGAGAGCCTCGAGCACTGGTGTAAAACCACTCAAAAAACTGCATTAAGATTCACTTTAGACACACACCTGCACGCTTTTTTGTTGCAAAGAATAAGAAGATTGTTACACCTCAATCACAAAACCCCAAACACGTCACGGGAGTGCACAGGATCAAAACAAAACGCTTGCGATCGCACACCGCGCGCTTACGATCGCGTCCGATCGACCGATCGATTGACAGTCCCGCGAGGGAAAAAAACCGCGCCACTGCCAAGGATGCCAAGGGATGGGACGTTCACGCAGCCGAATGGCAGCCGAAGCAACCAGCTCCAGAACACCAGAACCCAGGTAGGTATGTGACCTCGACAATGAGCGCTCGGATGATTACTGAAAAGGTGGCACCAAAACGCGGAAAAGAGAGTCCCCCTGAGTCGCGCAGGCGGGCGGGCCCAAGACCCCCAGCGGGCGCGGGATGAGAATGGTTCTGATCGGGTGGGATAAGGAAACCAACAGAGGGGGAGGGGGGGAGGGGAGAGTGAGAGGGAGGAGTAAAAAAGGTGACCAACCGGTTGGGGGTGAAATGGTTTCTTCGCAACGAGCCGCTGGCAAAAGGGAGAACGCGACACAGAGCGACAACAAACGGTCAGCGAGGGAGAGGGAGGCAAAATATAAAATCAAGCCGTGGCCAGGGTAACTCGTCAACTCGGCACCTCTCCGCGGTGGGGTTCATTGCTTTGGGTCTTTCACGTTTGCGCTTCGCGCCGGTTGAAGGGTGGATGCGGGCGCACTCACACCCCACCGAAGAAATCCCTTTTGTGACGCTGGGCGGGGTGTGCGGTGTGGTGCGGGAGCAAAAACACACAAGCATCCTGTGCCCAATGTCTCTCCCTCGCGTGTTCTCAAAACTTGCCCCTAGCGTAGGGGAGCTCGGCAGAAAGACCACCACTCAGCGATCTTGGAAGCTCTCTTGCATCATCCTTTCGACGTCTTCGCACGTGAGTACCCACCCATTTGCCACCCCTTTCAACCGAGGGAGGGGGGTGAGGAGAGAGGGGTTAGAGGAAGAAAACAGGGGGAAAAGGCCGTAGCAAAATAAAAATACGCACACACACAGGCGTGCGGTCCGGGACGTGTGCGTGTACTGGCTGGCCAGGGCGAGCTTGAACCCGAGCCGCAGAGTTCATTCCTCCAGATTCGGCCGCGAGTGGGTCGCTGGCCGGTTTTTGACTGACACGAAATGATGGAGCTGCTTAAGGGGCGAGAGGCTGACGAAACAAGGGGGGTTGGGTTTGGTTGCGAAGCGTTTACGTGTGGTCGTTGGCCGATGGGTGAGAAGCGTTCTTGCGGTTCGTGCAAAGCAAAAGGGG
>KB671987.1:190183-233785 GCA_000349105.1 Anopheles epiroticus | reverse complement strand
AGAGAGAGAGAGAGAGAGAGAGAGAGAGAGAGAGAGAGTCAGAATAAAATCAGAAGCTTCTGTGCAGGGAATTGCAAACGAACATACGAGAAGTTAAAAGTTCTTGGTCTGCGCGGTTTGCAGAATGTTTTGTCTGCGATTAGATCCACCAAAAGGAGGGGCACCAGGAGGTGGAAAAGTCATGGCACAAAGCGAAACAAGGAGAAGCAACGCTAAATTCACACACATTCTGGTTAGTCCCGGCTACGGAAGACACGAGCGAATCGGAATGAGGAAATGATTCTCGCGCTGAAGGTTGTTTCTGCCGATTGTAGCGCGGATGTGTATGTGTGTTTGTGAGTGGTAAAAAGCTTCAAAGCTTCCTCTAATTTGCTTCAACCGTCAGCACATTCCTTTCCTATTTCTAATCGCGACCAGAAACGTCATTAGCCATCGTGATTATCCTTTTCCAACCATTCGCGCTGGTCGATTGTTGTGAGCTTTGTACCTCTTTTTCTCCTCTCCCCATGCCATTGGTTAGCTATTTTTGGATGGATTTAATCGATTAGCAACACGCGTGCGGTGATGATGCTCTCCACGCTCTCTAAAAGGCAAATATTTATCACTTAACTTAACGGGTCTTTTTTTTTCGTAAGGTTATTGTCACCGATCGGACCACCATAACTGATGTGGATTGATCGACAGAAGGGGGGAAGGAAAAAACAAATCCTCCCCCCTACCCAACAAGCTAGATGATGTACCTTTTTGTTGCTACGAAAGATAAGCGAAGCAAAAACGGCGTAGAAAACAGAACCGAACGGTGAAGCAGGGCGGAGCACGAACGAAGCCGCTGATGCATCATCTGTTCGGTCGATGTTGAGGTAGAGAATGAAAGCGATCTTGCGGCCCGATCTGCCGAGGTTATTGAACTGTACGATACTCGCACTTGCCGTGCCGGGCAATTCAATCTCCCTCCCACGGGAGGTAGAAAAATGCACCCAAGATGCAACAGCCGGGTGCTGCAGAGTAACTGTTTTTCCGTTGCTTACTCCCAGAACGGCGCAAATGGGGATTTTAGTTTTATTTTTGAATTTTTATTGAGGAAGTGTCTTTTCGACGAAACGAGCCCGAAATTGGATCGGTAATAAAGTGTGTCGGTTTATTGCGTATTTTCGGACCTCTCTTTGTCTTTTTTACTTGGACAGCAACTTGGGAAGTATTTTGCTGCATCAACGATTCCTGACTTGATATTTTCATTATCTACTTATGTGTTAAAATTTCCTCTTATATAATATACATTTTTGCTTACATCTCTTATATTTCAATTATAAGTTTTGTTTGTAAACCTTTCTCAACGTTTGCTACACAACAAAAACCCTAAACACACACTGACTGTTGGTAAAACCTTTAAGATGTTGCATTCGCGTGCGTCATGCACGTAGCAAAGAGAGAATAAAAATCGCGCGTAAAGCTCCCGCAACCGTTGTGTCGAAATGAAAGCAAACAAATCTCGCACACGCACATCCAGCGACCGTTTCGGAGGGATGAAAAAATGAAGCCAAAGATCATCGAACGATAGTGTTTGGAAAAAGGGAGGGCAGAGGCGACGGAGAGCCGGGTGGAGCAGGGCACAAGCAGAAACAGAAGTTCTTCTGCCGCGAAGGCGAACCTGAGAAGTCTTCGAAGGCAGAACGATGGAAGATGCAAGAACTTGAAAAACAAGTATCGAATAAAGCGCAGACATGAGGGAAGATGCGAGAGGCGAAGATGCGAGAGGCGAAGATGCGAAAGGTGTACGTGACGATCGGGTTACCCCTTCGTCAGGGCGGGGAGGATGGAAGAGGACAATAAGGGAGAGAGAAAAAAACTTGAATTTACCGCTATAACGTGATCCAGTGCCGGGCAGTGCCGTCGATCGACCCAGGGCTCGGGTTCAACGAACGTTCGCGGCCCGACCACTCACCAAGAATGCCGAGCCGTGTTGGGGATTTGTTTACCTACAAAGCTCGTGGCTTCCATTTTGTGCGCGAGAGAGAGAGAGAGAGAGAGAGAGCGTGATCGTAGGGGCAAGAACTCTAGATCTCCGTAGATCTCACGCGTCATCCCCTGCGCAAACGAGGGATGATCATGCTGGCGGCGATCGCAAGCTGAGCGGGAGTGAGTGCGGAAGAATTTCGCAACAATGCCTTCATGCGATGACGCGATGGTGTAATGGCTACCACCCCGGGAGGGTGGGTCGGTAGCTACCACCCCGTAACACTTGTCACAATGGCGGGCGAGCGCGCGCGCGCTTACCACCGGCATGCGGTACGTCGGAATGTGAGTGCTGGAGGACGCTTAATTCGGCGAACAGGTGAATTTTCCCTGAACGCGCGCACTCACCACTGTGGTCCGCCGCTTCCGCTCGGTCACTCACCGTGGCGTCACGAGGCGCGCGTCCGCGTGGTGCTTTCGGGGCGCCCGCTCTACTTTACGGACGCGGCAAAAGCGTAAACGAAAGCGAGAGTGAAAAGCCGGAGAAAATTATAGTTTTCCTTTACACTGGGTCCGCGTGGCGTTTCGATCGCCCGCTTTGCGTATCCTTTGCGCGCCCAGGATCTCAACAGCAGGGCCGGCCGGGTGTGTGTAGGTTTCGTTCGGGGTCCTGGACCAGTGCGGTTTGCGTGCCGGGTTATGCTAATTGTAGGATATTGTCCCCAATACGGTGATGAAGAGATTGCTTTTTTTCGTCGTTTTTTTTTCGTGCTTCAATGTAATGGCTTTACCATGCCGGCTAGATCCGGTCAAGAAAACAGTGTTAGAAATCGCCGGTTCAACTTGGTTTTGTTTGTTGGGTCCTCCTTTATATCGTGGGGGTGCATGCTTGAGCTGGCCCGACGGGGGCTTAAGGAGCTGGATGGAAGAATTTCGGTAGGGGCGAAAAAGCGAAAGTAAAGTTCCATGGAGGCGCACGAAAAATGCGACAACAGTTGAACGAACGCAAAAGTAGGTCTTTGGCCGCTGAATTGGGGTGAAAATGGTAAACTTTCCGTTGTGGAGGGTATTGATTACCTCGCACACGGGTCAGTTGATGTAAGGATCTTGTAGCAGACCGGAGGGAGCAAGGATAGTGTCGACAGGTGTGGGCGGTTTTTTCCCCGGAGTTGTCGAGAGCGGCTAACAGCGCATAATTAATGCTTCTGTTTGTGTACTGTGTACCTTTTGCACTGATTGACCCGTTGACATAAGTGGCGGAGGGTGGCGTTTTTTTATCTGATGCATGCCTCCCCGGTTGGAGAAGGAATAAAACATTTTATTATTAGCCGCAGATCTAGGTCAGATCCATTGCTGTGGATGTGTAAGTGATATGGTCAAATCAAATAAAAGTAAAAATAAAAGTAATTTGTCTTTGCCGAATGCGTAAAGGATTGCGTGTAGCGAACGTTTTCTTAATTTTTTGGTTTTCTTTATTTGTTTACTATTTTAAACTATTGATAAGCTTATGAATATTTTTATATAAACAATCCAAAATGATTGTCATTTTCGTCTCTTTCATGCCCACTCCTTAAATTGTTACTAAATATAATATGCAAGAAACTTGTCTTTGCTGTATTTGGAAAAAAATATTAAAGGAAAAAAAGTCTTTCTCATCCTCTGAACAACGATGCAATCTAATGCCATACAAATGCAGTCCTATGTAAAACCAAGTAATTCTCAATCTACCTTTTATAAAAAGGTAGAAATGGCCAGTCCGCATAACTTTGATTTAACCAAATTTTATAAAATTAAAAAGTAAAACATTTAAGTATTATTTTACATATATTCATATATTCGAACAAGATGAGATTAAAACCTTACCCTGATTAAAATATTGTTGTAATATTTTTTCTCCTCTTTTCTTCATAAGATAAAGCAATTCGTTCAGCTAATGATATGTATTTTATCAAATTTTGTTCATTTTACTTTTATTTAATATTCGAATCTTAATTAAATAGAACACCCGTAAACAACGAAAACAATTTAAACCCAACTGCAATGCAAACAGTTAAATTTCGGAATCTTAATCGTACTATGCTCATCTCTTAACTCGCCCTGACATAATCCCATCACGAAAGATTTTAACGATTCATTAAAAGACGAACTTACCGCTCCGAGACATAGTTTCGTACCAGTAACACCCAATGGAATGCCTGGAATACTGGAAGCTGTAGAAGCATACATGGACGAGCGAAAAGTATCGCCTGCGCTAGTACGCATGAGTCGTCCTTTCATTCAGAACACAGTATAACTTTCACATTTCTCGTGCTGTCACCAGCAAAGCGCAGCATCATCCGGACACTCCGTGGGAATGTCGGTGGAAATGTCTCTCAAGGACATCTGTTGCTTTGAAATTGCAGGCGGAAATGGAGGAAAACGGGGGAGGCTGTGGGGAAAACAGATTGCAATTTTTGCTAGCTCGGAGACTATATAAAGGCTGGTCATCTGATAAGAACGCTATCAGTTCGGTTTGGTTTGGTGACCAATGCAAGTGAGCGTAGCCTGCGGTATTTCTCCGGCCCGTTGTTTTCCATCGGTAATCTGAGTGTTGGAGGTGAGGTGTGATCGAACGGATAAAGCTTAGCTGACTTTTCGTTCCTAAAACCGGTTCTGGACAGTGATCGACAGTGACAATCTATGGAACGACCTTCCGAGAGCAAAACGGGTTTAGAGGAAAATCCAATCACCTCCACCCACACCCTCCCTTCCACCCTTCCACACGCACAACTATGTCCAGTTTAAATAATCGTGCTTAATCCCGGTGCTGTAAGGTGATAAAACTATCCAGTGCTATTTTGGGACTTCTGAGGCAGCGTAACCTGTTCGCATTGCTGTATTTTATGTGTCTTTCACGATGATGGCCTCAATAGTTTTGGCTCAAAACAGAAGTGAGACGCGGCAAGTGAATGGATCCAGCAGTTCGAAAGCGTAAAGTCATCGCACAAAAGTTAACCGATAATGTATGAAAAGCTAACACTGTTTTGTGACTCTATTCTCTTAAAAGATTAAGAAGTTATGCAAATATGGTGCTGTTTCACGGCCACATTCATTCTAGCAAAAGAATGAACACAATTTCGATGCATTCATCCGCTAGAAAGAACCCGTGGTGTAAAGGATCTAACTACAAGACTAGTCTATAAAATCCACCCGTTTTAACCGGTTAGGAAGAATGTTTCATAAAAGATAAAATCAACTTTAAAGGCACGTCCAGTGCGGGGCAATCGTATGCGTCAACTATAAATCAAGTATTTTATTTGAAGTTTTCAAAGAGTAAGATAAAACATAAATAAAAAAGCAGTAAAAAATAAAGGTTTTGCTTAAGCATTTCATAATAGCAGGTTGGTTACAGCAACTAGTTATACGAGAGTGTGCATATATTAACAACTTATTGCCGCTCAACTTTTAAGTCGTTAAGAGGCTAATTAGAACTTAGCGTGATGTGCGATAACCCAACAATATTGTATGATATGGAAGAACTATATTAGTTCAACATTATTCACTGATATGTAGTAATGAATGGTAATGGTAACACAGATTCAACCGATATGCTTGAATGTAGATTTTTAATTTTATTTGTTAAACGACAATCGACAATCAAGCTAATCGCGTCAATGCCAACACCTCCATTTTGAACTGATCCATATTTGGCAAGTTTGTAGCAATCGAATTCAAAAAGCGTGTAGAAATAAAATGGAAGCTTATGATTTATCACTTTTACTTAATAATGCAATAAATATTTGCACATTTGCTTCAACTTAATAGCTCAACTTATTAACAATGTGTAAGAAGAAAAAAAAGGCAATCAAATTCTAAGAACAATCAACGCAAGCTTGAAAAAGCACGTTATTTTAAAATTTACAGCTTATAGTTCGGTTAACAGTTACAACTACTAACGAACAAAGTCAATAGGAATAATTGTTTTATTGTTGATATATCTTTATCAATAATTTACAGAGTGTTCCCAGTTTGGCAATATCTTGCGGTAAAATATATTTTTTTCTGGTGAATAATTGGCACCAAATCTCTGACACTCTATTAGTGTGTATTGAATTTGACTATTTAACGAATTTCGGCGAAGCAAAGAGCGTTGAATTTTATTGTTTTTTTTTACTTTAACAAAAAGTTTTATAGCACCAATTGCTGCGCTTGTCAACGCAAATTATCGTTTGCCTTTCGTTTCCAACTGTCAATAAGTTGAAAAGTCAAGGAAACGTCTTTCTGCCAAGACGGGAAGGAAGCCCAACGAAGTCACTACCATTCATGCATGCAGTTGCGTTCTTATCACCCTAGAGCCTCTTGCTACGTACTTTGTACCATGCAGTAAAGTGTGTGGAGTCGTAACACATCAATACCTACAAGCTATAACAATCCACATTCGCATAGCAGCCGCTCATATAAGAAACGCACCTGTGAGACACGGCGGTCGAAACTTCTGTTGGTGGTTTCAGTTACTTTCCACATTCCAATGCCTGTGGTAGGGTAGATTAAATGCAGTCAGAGTGTGCGGTTTGTACAAGGGATTGATATTTTTGTAGTGCCGTTTCCATCTGCGTACAGTGGGAAAGCCTTTTTTTTTGCATGCTGTCTTTCCTCAAGAGTTCCTAATTGCAGTGAATAAGCTCGTCTCCGAGAGGGACAGTACAAGTGTGGTGAAGTAGCTAGCCGAAGAGTGGTCTTTTATTCATCAAATCAACGAAGAATCCCCGCTGAAGATGGACTTTGACGAGTATCGAAGGCGAGGTAGGTAGATGGTAAATGGACGTGGTAATTAATTGTGACAGCGCTGGCCGTACTGTAAAAAAAGAAGATAAAAACAGGAATGTGAATCATCCAAGGTGGCTGTTCTCGCTCGCACCTGGGTAACCCTTTTAGTTGAATTGCATTTGGCGTAACAGAATGTCTTTAAGAAATTGAAACAAACGAACCCTGACGAATATATCTAGAAGGTATAGAGCAACAGTTTCAGAACAGGGTTTTATTTATTTCAACACATAACTACTTGCTTAAAAGTGGAAAACTGTGAAAAAGAAAGTGCTTATTGTAAGAAATTGTTCTAACCTATTGCACAACCTTACGTAAATCGTAACTGAGATTGCTGAGGATTTTGTCCACCAAAAGCAGACCCTTCATTGAGTGAAAGCAAATGTGTGAAAGAGTGAAAGCTAAAGCTAATCGTTCTAAATCCCATTTGAGCCCACAATGGAACAACTCATTTGTTTGAGTTGCGAGGCGCAAAAGTTGTGAAACATTACATTTATGTTGAAAACCAAAAGAAAAAAATTTAGCTGAATGAAACATAATTAAAGTTATAAAACGGATTTGATAAAATAATGTTTTCCATATTTAACTCAAGAATCGTCAGTGCAAATTGTTTATTCAACTCCGTGTAGCAAACATTTTTTTTCTACCTACACTTTCAATATCCTTAAGGGCAAGAATCGCTGAGTCGAGTTCCAATAAATTCCATGCTGTTAATCCACATCTAAAACAAGCAAGAAAACATGTGTCTAAAGCCCGTAGGAGACACAACGAGAATTGGCTCAGTTTAGGTACGATTTGTAGGGATAGCTATAAAATAAAACACTGCCACACATTCCCACCGGATCGTGGGTTTTGCTGGGGCGATAAGCTTAAGCCAATGCAAATCGTTCAATCGTCAATTTGAATCAATTTAGAACTCGGATTGTTCTCCCGTTCTCGGCGCTGCGTCGTTACCCACCCCGTATTGATCCGCTCAATTTATGACCTTCAATAACGAAAACATTTACTGCGACACCCACACCGAACGCGTTTGCAGGCAAGGAGATGGTGGACTACATCGCGGACTATCTGCAGAACATTCGCGAGCGGCGCGTCCTGCCCGACGTGCAGCCGGGATACATGCGAAACCTCATACCGGAGTCGGCCCCGCTCGAGGGCGAGCGCTGGGAGAGCATCTTCGCGGACGTGGAGCGTGTCATCATGCCGGGCATAACGCACTGGCAGAGTCCGCACATGCATGCCTACTTTCCGGCGCTTAACTCTTTCCCTTCGCTGCTCGGCGACATGCTGGCCGACGGTATCAACTGTCTTGGATTCACTTGGGTAAGGCACGGGCCCGCGCGGCCAGTCTTTTCGCTTGCCCTAGCTGCTTACCCTTCTGCTTGCAGGCGTCTTCCCCAGCCTGCACCGAGCTGGAATCGATCGTGATGAATTGGCTGGGCAAGATGATTGGGTTGCCGGATATGTTTCTGCATCTGCCCGGCACCAGCATGGGCGGCGGTGTGATACAGACGACGGCCAGCGAGTCGACGCTCGTGTGCCTGCTGGCCGGCCGAACGATGGCCATTAGACGGTTTCACGAGCATACGCCCGGGCTGCAGGACGCGGAAATAAACGCCCGCCTGGTGGCGTACTGCTCCGACCAGGCACACTCGAGCGTGGAGAAGGCAGCCCTAATCGGCTTAGTGCGGATGCGATTCATCGAGTCGGACGATCAGCTCAGCCTCCGCGGGGACGCCCTGCGCGAGGCAATCGAGGAAGACATCAAGCAAGGACTGATACCGTTCTGGGTGAGTACAGTGAGGAAGGAGGGCAGGGGGGGGGCGTGGGATAATGGTACGAGCCAGCGTTTTGGACGGGTCTGTGCGTGAAAAAGGTGACCGTCCCCGAGAAGACCTGCTCGGTGGAACGAGCCAGCGTGAACAGTGACAAATCAGCTTAGCAAGTTGGCGGTTAGCTTCGTCCTCGGGGATCTCATTAGCCGAGTGAGAACTCGGTCAGCCAGTGGGAAGTTTTGTCGCTTTGGCACTGGTTGCAGCGGTTCTGTCACTTTTCTGGAACAGTTCCAGCGAACTGATACCACTTTCCGAATCTCAAATTACCCGGTGGTGGTGTGGCAGTGCGTTGTGAATGTTGGTTGAGTTTGGACTGGTGGATGTGCCGAACGGAAAACAAACGAACTTGTTGATTTCTGGTGTCAAACACTGGTGGGGTGTTTGTTCATTATGCAAAGGAAGTAAACAAAATTAAGGGGGTGCTTGTTACAGTGTGTTCTGTTTCGCATTGAAGAACATTTCATTTCAGCTTTGCAAATTCGATGTTCAATTGTTGAATGAATGATGTATGTAAAAAAATTAAGTGCATTTAACACGAGTAATTAATTGTTTTTATTGTTTTGATATTTTATTGTTTTTTGGGTGAGATTAAAGTTTTTTCTCTTTGAGTTTTATTTAGTTGACTTGAGCTGAAGTGCAAAGTTTCTTAAAAAACTATATTTTGATAGACAAGTCATTAAGTTGACGAACAGCAATGCCATTTATGTTACATTGTGAATTTGAGTAATCCTTACTTGAAATAAAGTATCGGCATAGAGAAAGCAATGATTGTTTTTGGTTTTACAACCTTATAACGTTTTCTTTAGTATTCTAATGAGATGAAAATCATTGACATTACTTAGTTAATTAAATTAATTAATATTAATTCAAACAAGGTAAATTTGTACAATTTAGTGAGAAATTGTACAACTGATATACCTAAGATCCTTATAACTAAAAATAAACTTAAATAACTTATAACTTATGACTAAGATGTTGAGCAGGCTTAAAAACCCCTGTAGTAATTTCTGAAGTTTTTGTGGTAAAAAGAAATACCAGTACACATAAACAATGTCAATCTCAACGGATGCACCTGGGTGGTTTCGAACACCAATTGTTTCCCATTCTGCTGCCTAAACGCCTCTCCGTACCTTTTCTAGGTTTGTGCCACGCTCGGCACAACTGGGGCCTGCGCCTTCGACCATCTGGACGAGATCGGCGACGTGTGCGCGAGCTACAACATCTGGCTACACGTGGACGCTGCCTACGCCGGCAGTGCGTTCATCTGTCCCGAGTTTCGGGTGTGGCTGAAGGGCATCGAGAAAGCGGACTCCATCGCCTTCAATCCCTCCAAATGGCTGATGGTGCACTTTGACTGCACGGCGATGTGGTAGGTGGCGTTGGCCGTTCTGCCGGCTGATAAACCGATCGCACTAATGCTTCGCCCTTGTCTTTCGTTGCTCCACCGCGGTAGGGTCAAGAACAGTGCCGCACTACACCGAACGTTCAACGTGGCACCGCTGTATCTGCAGCACGAAAACTCGGGCCTCGCCATCGACTACATGGTATGGGTACCGGCTGTTTTGACTGCAATTGTTTTCTTATTTGATGTACCAATTTCTACCACTGTTTTACCGAACAGCACTGGCAGATTCCACTGAGCAAGCGTTTCAGGGCGCTTAAGCTTTGGTTTGTGCTGCGCAGCTTCGGTACGCGCGGACTGCAGAAGCACATCCGCGAGGGCGTCCGGCTAGCACAAAAGTTTGAAGCGCTCATCCTGGCGGATCATCGTTTCGAGATTCCGGCCACCCGCCATCTCGGCATGGTGGTGTTCCGGATCAAGGGCGAGAACGAGCTGACGGAGAAGCTGCTAAAGTGTCTCAACCATCGCGGACATCTGCATGCAGTTCCGGCATCGCTCAAGGGTCGGTATGTTATTCGCTTTACCGTCACCTCGACGTACACGACCAACGACGATATCTTGTCGGATTGGAACGAAATCCGTGCCGTAACAACGGAACTGCTGAACAGCCTAAACGTACAGCTGGAGGACAAGCAACGCGTATCACTGAAGGGTAAGTATAAGGAGTTCGTTACAATCATTTCATGAAGTAGTAACGCCGGGCTACATTGGTGCGCAATTTACAAAGTGCAATTTTTAGCTGCCTAAAGCGCCTCCTAATGACGATTGTTGGAAGCTAGTCGCAAGCCTATTTTATCTGTTTAAAAATTAAGCATCCTGTAAGTATTAGAATTTCAATGCTGTTGAAAGGAAAGAATCATTGAAATTAATTTCAAATGATCCTTTTTTGTATTCGTAAGAAACGGCCAGGTCGTATTGCTTAAATTAAGTATAATAAATTCTTCGTGAGAGTTTTTCAATAGTGGTGCTAGAATCCATTTCGATTCAAAGATCTTATTAAAATACTAACATAAATTTTTAATAGTACAGTCAAATAAATTATTTTGTGCGTAAAGTAGTGAAGAAACAAAATCTACTGCTTGGTTGTATTTAATTGTGTTCTTCCAAAATGAGCTATCTTAGGGTGTACGAGCCAAAACTTTTTGAGTAAAGAGTTAGCGCTAGTGTAGAACAAGATTGCACTTGTGAATTGCGCACCGTGCAGCACGGTTTGTATGTTAGTGCCCTCTAATGCATCACTCCGACTGCTTGTGCCTGCCGCTTCATTCCACGGCCAACCTCATCCTCATCGCATCGCCCACACACCCTTCGCCACTGTTTGACCGTCTTCCCCTTTCCCCTTGCGTTTAGATACGCGCGAAAAGAACGAAGCGTTCGGATCGAGCCTTCTGCTTGCCAACTCGCCGATGTCGCCGAAGATTGTGAACGGTTCGTTCGCAGCCATCTTCGATGCGGACGAGTTCCTGGCCAAGGTGTATGCCGGCATACGCATCTCGGTAAGTTTGGTTCGGTCGCGTGTGGCCAGGTGAGCAGGGGGTGGGGGGTTGCACCAGAGCAGTTGTGACACGCAGCCTTCGCTTTCGCAGAACCAGGACTCGCCAGCGATGAGACGGCGCGTCCGGGGCATCCTCATGTCCGGCAAGCAGTTCTCGCTCGACTCCCGCATGGATCTGGTCGTGCACGGCATCGGGCCGGGCGAGGTGCGCAACGGCATCGAAACGAAAGCCATTACCGAAGACCTGGAGGAGGTCTGGGAAGGTACGAAGGGAAGGTAGTGTAGGCTTCTAATTCCTTACTGTCCGTCGCTTTCCCCGCGCCTGCTTGTGCCTTGCATGCGTAAGAGCGTGAGGGTGTGTGTGTGTGTGCGCGTGTGCTGTGGGAGTGTGTATGCGTGTGTGTGTCAGTAGTGCTTTTATGCTAGCAAAAGCTCCCGGATCCCTGCCAGCGCTCGTTGAAGGTTGAAGCTTTTGCCGCCGATGCTTGAGCACTTGCATGCAATGTGGTACGGTAATGTTGATGAATTTTCTTGTAATTTTACATTCGAGCAGCTTGTGAACAGATGGAGCTTTCCGACCAAGGTACGTATATCAGTGGAGACAGGTAGGAGTTGTGTCGGGTTCTGCATTTATACCTTTTTTTTTTAAGGAAATCCTCACATGGAACTTTGTTGATTTGAAACATTTGCATATTAGTGGTTTTTTGTATTTTTTTTATATGAAAAATGTCACAAATTTTTTTTTTGGCATATCTTTTGAACCAGTTCGAAAATTCCGCTATTTTATTGCAAACATTAAGTAGCAGTGCTTCCCTGAAACATGTCGAGTGAAGCATTTTTATTAAAACATGTTTAAAAATAGGGGTTTTCTGTTCTTATTAAATACATGAAAGTGGTTTTTCCTGCGAGTGATTTAAATGGCCATTCAAACAGATTGATATTAACAATCTTATGGTGGTTAGTGTTTAAGAAAACTCGAACAAAATAATAGAACTTTTGCCTCTTATTACTCCTTACACACCCTTTAAACGCACATGTTAAGAGATGCTTCTTCTTCTTACTGTTGATTAAATGTTTTTTTTTATTTGCAGTCGAAATTTGACATTTTACCTTTTCATTCATGATTATGTAAAATATACATGCAACATATCAATGGTCTTTAGTTTTTCAACAACAATAAAATAGTTGTATCATTTTTCAAAGATTATACAATAAAAATCCTTCATTATCTCATTATTATTTGTTTTCACCTAACTTACTTTACTTTCATTTTTTCCCATCCATCCATATGGAAATTTGCTTGGTGTTTGATGCCGCGCCTTCGCAGAGAACACACCGGAAGAAACGAACCCCCGTCAGCAGTACCGCCGTTCCCCCTCACCCCAACCGCCACACTTCATCGAACCGCTCCCGATACTGCCTGTTGTCGGTCCGTCCCGGGGACGTTCGCAAAGTGTGGACACCGCCATGATTCGTGTCCGTGCTAACGCTCCCGACGCCAGCTGGCTGCAGGAGCGGGAGGAAGCTCTCACCCGTTCTGAACCGTGCTGCTCCACCGACTCCCTCACCAGTCAGCCCTCGCTCACCTCTCCCACTCTTCTGCCACCACCAACACCGCCCCCGGTCACCCCACCGCCCAAGGTGTCCTGCGAGTCGCAGCTCGACAGCATCGACGAAAACCGCCCATCGGAGAACTTTCCACGCAGCAAGCGGCGCTGCTCGGACAATTCCCACCTATTCTCGCTCACCCGACCCAACGTCTACCCGGAGAAGCGCCAGTCCGAACCGGCCATCCGGTGCGCCTTCTACAACCGTGGCTTCGACATGCTCTGTCCGCCGCGTCCTCCACCGCCGAAGCGGGTGCTGTCCCAGAACGATCTACCGCGGGCGACGCGTCAACTGCGCCGCCAGGTGTCCACCGTGTCGGATCTGACCGATCCGGACGCGGACTGGCGGCGGGCAAAGCTGCTGGTGCCCCCGTTTCGCTACTGCATTGCGGATGAGTCGGGACATTGCATCGATTTCGACACGATACTGCCCTGTGCTGGGGTAGCGTCGATCGACGATGAGGCGATTCTGCGGGACGCGCTGCGGTTTGAGGAGAACTTTGTGGAGCGGTGCGAACAGATCTGTCCCGAGCCGGATGCACTGTGTCTGGAGACGATCGAGGAACGGGTGCTGGACGAGATGGCGTCTGCTGGGGGAGCGAGTGGTGGCGATCTAAAGTCAAGCAAGCACGGCGAGGAAGTTATCTACGAAAATGTGAAGCATTGCCGAAAGTGCGGACATGAAAGGATTAAATTATAATATTGGACGAACGGTGGGCGCGCTTCAGTGGGTCATAGGGTGTACTCTTTGGTCGAGAGCTGTAAACATACCCATTGGCATCATTTAAGAGAGCGATAGCAGTGATTTATTGAAAGATATACACGCCAAAGAACGATAAGGTAATTTAATGTTCACCTAAAATCCACACAATCAATATTTTTCAACACGTCACAATTAGAAGAATTTCAATTAGTTTATTAACAATGCCAGCAATAAAAAAAAGTCCAAGAGTTTTATCAGTTTTGAAAATTATTTACTAAATTATGTACGTTTCCAAAGTAGCAACATGATTCTGTTTGAGTTTCTATGATCTCCTGATAGGTCCAATACTTTACGCTAATCTTATTTTGCAATCTTGTACCTTCATTGGAAATACTCAATGGCATATTTAAAGAAATCCTCTAAAAATATTTGAATTATGCAAACAAAATTTTAAAATTAATTTGTTTAAGTTTTCGTTACTAGTTTGTTCAAGGCTTTTAAAAACTTTTCCGATAGCAATGAAACAGGCGATAATCGAGTATTTTATTAATATGTTAATACACGCATTGGAATACGAACGCATAAAAAAGGAGGAATCGTTAAAAAAACACAATACAAATAACAAAAATCAATGATGTTAAAATGTCTGAAAAGGGTTCAACCGTTTCTTTGGAAAGTTAAATAGATGTAAAACCAAAATAATTTATTTTATCATTCAAGTTAGATCCTAAGAATGTTTGAAAAAAATCTAGAATACTAATGCTATCAAGCATACATGCTATGCTAAGGATAGGTTAACATGACTAAACAGACGCTGAATAAGTGTGACCGAAAACATTAAAATATTTTTTCTATGTTATTATCAGTGTTGTTGTTACATGAAAAGACTATAGAAGACAAACTATTATTGTTAAAAGATATCGTCGATGGTAGGCCTGTAATCAGTCGAAAACGACAATTAATTCAACCTATCAGTGTGTGCCAAAAAAGAATGATCTTGTTAGACTATCTGCTGTCATTGCCAGCATCATGTGCAAATGGTTAGAACAAAAACCGTAAATGTACCAACTAGCTCTCATATACTATATCATTGTCTAAACCGTTATAGGCCAGATTTTACATCGATCGCAGTGGAAGGAAAGAAGCTTGAAATGTACTATCAAGTAATGGTGGATTCTAGCGAACCGTAAGCAAGCCATAAATCTGCTGTGTATGTCAATAAAAGGAATACAAATTCAAATGCTAATTCAGCTAATCGCTTCACCAAAGGAAGCGCAGGAACTAATTGTAAAGCTCGTACTATCTTACCTTACCACGCTTCTTGTACAACTTACTAGATGACTTAAACAAACATGAAATAAATTACGCATAGTATCAAACGTAAAACAAATGGTAAAATAATTAAAAAGCCACTGTTTTATTCGAAGCCGCCGGGAAGCTTGCGAATCAAAGCTTAATTGATCTCGTCACGTGCTGGTTTCTGTTCGAAGGGCAGCGAGCAGCACGGTTCGACATTATCAAGGAAATGCAAAGCTGAACTACACGAATCATCCAACGGCAACAACGAACATGACAGGGCTTCGTTCCATCCGCAATCCGATTTTCTTTCCTCGAAGACTAGGAGAGGGAAAGGGTACGAGGATTGTTGATAAGGTTGATTGTCGGGAGGGAAAATGAAGGTAAACACTTGCAGAAATACTACACGCTGCCCGGTGGTTTGTGTTTCCGCCCCAACGCTCTCGACTAAATTTCGGTGCATGCACCGCACGAGCGAATGGCGAGGAAATTCAAGTGCACTAAAGGGCACACACCATACATGCACTGGCAAACGCTCTCTGCCGGCCAGGCGAAAGGGGGAAATGAAAAACGACCAGAGCGAATGCAAAGAAAGAAAGCAGGTAAACAAAACAACCCCGCCAATCCAAAACCAAAACGCCAACGTGCCAACGGTAACCCTCGCCCAGGCCCGGCCCAGTCGAACTGCACAAGCCCAGGCTGCAGCAGATAATAAAAATTCACTTTCGATTTCAAGTTCATGCCGGGAGCAGCGCACGGCATGGGGCCAAACGTGTTTGGTCGCTACCGCACCCAGTGCGGTGCTTCTGCTGCATCTCTTACCCCACCAACTCCGGTGCAGGGTGTGCATGGGTGCATACCCGGTGCAGCACGCGCTTGCACTCTCGCCCGGGCGGGACGGTGGGTTCATCGAGGGCGAGGGCTAAACACGGCCCCGGGGGGGGGGGGGGGGAGGGGGCGCATGCGGCGGATGTTGTTATGATTAGGGTGGCGTGCGCGGGGCAGCCTGCCATGCACGTTTTGCGATCGTACGGAACGGTGGGCGGTGGGGATCGGTGGGATCGTTGCACTTGCACATTTCTTTCGTGCAACGAAATGTGTACCGGGAAGGTGTAAGCGTGGCTTTTACACAAGTTGTGTTTTTTGTTTTGTTTTCGGTGGTTGTCAAGCTTTTGTCGAACTCCATAAATGGCATTCCGTTACAAAATTAGTTACGCTTAAATACTATCTTGTTGCTCTTAATTTATGATCAATGTTTAGTGCTGTGTTTAGCTTCAGAAATGTTATAGTTTCCATTAGCGTAAGCTGGATGTGTGTATAATATTGTAACGGACCTTATTATATTAACAATATTATATTAACATTAAACGTTCGGATATTTGCTGTGAATCGTTTCAAACACTTACCCAAACTCTTTTCCTGTTTACTTGAAAAAAAAAAACATTAAAGGTCCTTAATTCTATATTTGTGCTATTAATGCTACCATTGAGCTCAGACAAAAAGGCAAAAAGAAAAGGCAAACCTAACAATAACACTCTCTTGGAGAAGTCTTCGATATTTATGAGTCGGGAAGCATGACAGCATTTTGTATTACTGAATCAGAATTTGATTAGATAAAAATTATAATTGTTTAGATCGCACCATATACTTTGCAATGTTTTTCACGAAAACGAGGAAGAATATGGAAAATCGGGATGTTGTAGATTAAGTGGTAAGAATGATTTGACGCTGCTAGATTTGGTAAGAATGTGACACACTTATAAAAGAGTATATGGCGGAAAAGAATACTTAGGGGATATATATATCGTATGCGATGAGAATGGGAGTGAATAGGAGAAGAGGGGCACCTGAATCATTCGAATGGAGACAAGCAATCTTGAAGGCAAATTGAAGCAAACAAGATGAAGAGCAAAATAATTTTCTGTTAAGTTTACTACTGTGTAGAAAGAACAGTGCTTTTTAGTATTTTTGATTAACCTATTCCTGGTCCTTTTTGTTATCGATTTCTTGTACTTTTTTGAATTTTTCATTTTTTTTACAGTTCCTAGCTAGTTTTTGTCTTGATAAGATTCTTTGCAATTCCTGGTGGGGCTATTTATAGCTTAAATATGACTACAATAGAACTCCTTTTATAAATAAAATAAATAAAATAAATTAAAATAAATATTCACAAACTAAAAAAAAGTATTCTTAAGTGTTATCCATTAAACCAAAACATAGTAATTAAAAAGTTAAAAAAGAGAAAAAAAACTAGTAAAGGGTGCTCAGAATATTCAGATCAAATAAATATGAATTTCAACTCGCTTTTGCATTTAAAGTACGCATCATAAATAACATCCAATTGTAGTTAATTTAAAACATTATTCAAAAATTAACGTCAAAACAGTTCGCCTCGCCTAATGATTCCACGAATTTCACCCCCAACTTCCTGCATCCCCTTGTCTTCCACATCCCCTTGAACCTGAAACTGTCTTACCGATACGGTGCAACAAACTCCACCTCCGCCAAAGCGCACCGAACGATGAAGCTGGCAAATAAATCAACGGAAGCGCGCCTCCTGCCGACGACTGTTTCCGGAAGGTAGCCGAGTATCATCTCAGCCGCGTGCCGAGGAGCCGATTGCACAACCCATGGGGGATGCGTGCCACCGTCTGCAATGGCAGCAGCAGCAGAAGCGGCGGCACAGACACCTCGCGGTGGTTGTGGCACGCGGAGTGCGCGAAACTGCGGCTCGAAGTTATCAACTGTCCATCGAACCCTCATTAAGGGTATTAAATTAATAAAGAAACTAACTACGGGGTGCAGCAAGCGAGCGTGTGTATGCATGTGTGTGTGTGTTTAAGGCATACCGTGAACGTTTGTGGTGAAGAAAGGCTCCCTTAGCTGCAACGGGCTGCGTGCTGCAAGTGCTTGATCACGAGCGCTAAAGCGCAGGCATGCTCACACTGCGCATGCACCCGAGCCACGGTGTAACCGCCCTTTGGCGGTGCTGCACCGGCCGAGTTCATTGATCGTGGCTCGTTGATTAAATGTTTTGCGTGAAGTGATACGCAATGGGCGAAGGAAATGCACAGCAGCGCAGTGTAAACATTGCGATTGCATGTTCGCTCCCGCCTAGCGCCCGGGCCGAAAAGCTGGCTACCAAGGCAAAACAATGGCGCAATTGTGCAGCTTACCGTGTAGGAGGCAAGGTGGGTTTAGCTGGCGAGTGGTCACGATATAGGCCGCTGTCAGGTGGCTGGCACACCCGTTTTATCACCTGCCGGCTTGAAGCGGAACCGAGTTCCGTCGATTCGGAAGCCGCCGGGCCGTCGGCGGCCACAAAGATTAATGAGCATCTTTCACGAGTCACCATGCAGCGGCGGCGACGGTCGGATGAGTCCTTTTGCACCCCCGGCTGGGTTTGCTGAATGGTTTGGTTGAGTGGTGGGAAAGAGTGGAAAAGAAAAGGGAGGGAAGGTTGAATATTGCTAACGAAGCGCAAAGATTGAGTCATATGTTGCCTGTTGTCTGTGGCGTTTTATTTTTAATTCCATACGTGCTTGATAACGCAATGGGGCAATGCTTTGGCAAAGGGTCGTTTAGTTCGGGCGTGTATTTGTATCTGTTTAAATTACAACACCAAAGTTTTTTGTTTTCGTTGGGCAAGAAAAGAAAATCGTAATAAATGCAATGAAAACCGTGTTCGTTATTGGGAAAGGCTTATGGAAACTTTACAGTAGGGCATATGGCGGGGATTTGTTGAGTGAAATAAAACTGGGATACTAGTGTATTTATAGATGGCCGTTGCATATTTGCTTTTAAATCATTCGAGAAGAATGTTTGTTTATTTTTAGTACATAAAACTTCACATTTAAAAGTCACATTTAAATAAAGTCAGCTATCATATGAGAGCTTAGCATGGTAATATATACATGATTTATGTCTGCTTACTTACTTACTTAGGTGAAATGCTTGAAAAATACTCCAGTAATTAAAAATAGCATAAAATGGGAGAATAATTTGTGATTAATTGAACATATTTGTCAAGCAAAAGAGCCTTATAAAAAAAGAAATAAAAAAGATAGTCTTGCTAGACACTTGTTCAAGCAGTAGCAGACACTCTCTCTAGTAGTGGCATCGTTTTTGTTATTTAATGTATTCACCATAACAAAACCATAGAAGACATGATAGGCTGCCGCTCTTCATTGTCACCTTATGAGCATGTTTGGTGAAACAGAATTGTTGAAAACCAGATGTGCATACAGTGAACTAGGTCATTCTCTCCAGCTGCTGAGTTCACCTGACAAAACTGCTTAATATGCTCTTGTTCCGGCTGTAACCATACCGCTTTTTGAAGGGTATTTCATTATTTTGGGTTATTACGGTTTTTGATTTTACTTCTGCTAATTGCATTTCTGTTTCAGACTTTTACTGTTTATTAATTTGCTGTGTTCTTTTTGCATTATTAAGCAATAACATTTTTGGGGTAATATATATAAATCAAAACAATTAATTTACATGTTTCGGAGAAGACTTTTCGAAAAACTAGTTAATTTTCTTAATTTTTTTGAAAAAAATCAAAATTTTAGAAAGATCACGTCTGAAATTAAATATTTGAAAGACAGTAGATCATAATACAATTAATGATTCTACCAGTGAGCTTTATTTTTCAATTTTGATAGAAAAATCTCGTTTAAAATAACAGCTGAATCTATTCGAATTATATAAAAAAATAAAGAACATCATAATTTATGTGAAGGTTTATTCTTCATTGAATCGCAACTTGAACTTAGCAAATGAAAATAATATAATTACCGTATCAAAATAAAATTATTAAAATTGACCTCAACTTTTCTTCTCCCTTGAGCAACAAAAACAGAATAGAAACACATAATAAACCAATACACATTAAGCAGAGGAAAGCATAATCTTCAGCATTATGAGTGGCGCCGCTCACCCATTGTCTTGACCTCACTCTCTTGATGTTCGGTGTGTCTTTCCAACCGATTGTTTACGCGCAATGCTCACATCGGTAAACCTTGCACTTCACCGTCAAAACTAGCGCCACTTCACTTCGCTCCAACCAAGGCAACCGGCCCAACGGTGCCCACGAAAATCAATCCAATCGATCGATTATCCTTACTGCTGGTGGTGTTGTGTGCGCAGCGTTACGAAGCCACTTGCCCGTTGAATGGCGAACGCTTGAGAATTGTGATGGAAAGTGGGAAATGGTGAAATTTGTTGACCTGTCGAGATTACGTTTTTCGTTTCCGAAGACGGCCGCCGCCAGCCGAGGAAGCTGGTTCGGAAGAAACGTTTGGCCACAACAAAACGGGGCCGGACGCTTGGGACGCTGTGTGCCATCAACAATGCGTCGCTTCCCGAACCGCACGCTGGACCGAATCCAGTTCCGGTCAACGTCTGGCCGATGCCATCCATCATGAAGTAACCTTCAATTTAGGTGCGGCGGTGTAACCGGTACCAATTACGGGCGCCTTGCCGCGATTGTGTAACACCTCGTAACGGGCCTATCGATGGACGGGCCTGGCAGATGGACGGACGGATCTTGCGCTTGTCTCGACGATGCGCAAAAGCGAAAGTTCATATCTGAGCGAGGCGGAGGGGTAACCACATGCTCTTGGCGTGATGCGCCTCGTGCGTGTTGATGGGAGGCTGGTTGAAATCGAAGCATCATCGTTGTTTCGTTGCTGTGGAGATGACAGCGCATGTTAAGAGTGGTTAACGAAGAGATGTATTATCGAACGATGATGTAAGGCGGTAAGCGATTGATAAGAGCTGTCCGGAAATGCACAGTAACGAGAGCTGCAACGAAAGGTGGGAAAATTTCTGAGAAAATGTGAAACTTAAAAGTGGATTAAGGATAAATCAACTGGTAATATTGATACAACAGTTTTATAGCAAATGATCAACCCATGATTTAAATAAAAAAAAAATATTTCGAAATTAAAAAGATTATCTTAAAGTATCGAGTAGAAACTTTTGATGTTTTATGTAATTCTGTAACCGAGGAATAAGCATTCACTTTGCAAGTCTCTTTCCTCCTTTAAACATGCTCCATTCATGGATGCGACCCATTCCACCAACCCAGCTGTCTGCTCCACTCGTTAGGCCAAGTAATCGGCAATGTTGGTGAAAAAGATACAAGCCCTTTGTGAAGCTTCCTCCCACTACTCCATCACACGCCTCAAAAGCATTAATGCTACGCCCCCTTCACTCCGTATGCTTGCGGGCGCTTTCCGGCAATTACCAAATTACGGCGTGATAAGATAATTTCCGGTACATCCGCAAACAGCCGAATCATCAACGCGGATCATGTAACCGAAACCCTGCCGGAATCGGTGTCGTGGTCTGCCATTACTTACACGGACCGAATCGCAGTGTATTGATTCGGTTCGATTCGTGCTCGCTTCCCGGTTGAACCTGTTTACGAACGATGACCTCCCCCCCCCCCCCCCCCGGTATGGTGGGCTGCACGGTGGGTTTTGGGATGGACTGTCAGTTTGGTTCGAGAGGTTAGACTTTGATTTTAAAGTTTGTTTTTTTTTCCTCCAGCGCTTGTAACGAGTGATTGTTAGGGGTCGAATGGGGAATGTAAGCATATAAGAGTAGTATCCGTGTGCCGCCTTTTGCTTTTCGTCAGCTGGCGAGCGAGCTGGGAGTGAATTTGGGATGGGCTTCCGCAAGGTTGAACGTTGTGAGCATTAAGGCGATGCCGTAATGAGCTTTATTGTGGTTAAATATTTATCGTATTGGTATGATATTCGCTGTATCACTTTCAAAACAATTACGTACCAAAAGACGTGTGGGTAGAATTAAATAATATACATACATAATATAAACTAACTGTGTGTGCTACTGACGTTTAATTGATATCTCAAATGAAATACTTACAGAACAACTCCCTACTTTTCTTATCCCAACGATTTAAATATTTTTTAAAGTATCATAACACTACGGAGAATACGTTTAATTTGCTTTTACTATTTATCCTAATCGTCAAGCTATCCGGAAATAGCAAAATCAAATTCAGTAACTGAGAAGCTATAGATTGGTTTAAAAAGCACATGGCACTGATGTGGAATGTGATGATTAATTGATTTTTTTACGAAAAGAGTATGTCCAACTTTGATCTAAAAATTAGTAAAGTGTTGCTAGTTAGCGTAAAGATCCTAAATGATCATTGCTACAAGTAATTTTGTTAATTTTTGACAAAGGACTGTGGAGAAGAAAACACGTCCATGCATTCTTGTTTTAAATTATTGAATATCTACTTCAAAAATTTCATAACAACCAGATGGTTTGTACACTATCCCGTACCAATTGCATTAGTCAAAATTTACTCGGAGGTTCATTGCAAGACACTTTAAAATAATCTATTTTTTTATCCTTTGTGTGGCAAGTTTCAACCGGATTTTGATGTTTTTTAATGCATCGCCTTGAAGCATAAACAAAGATGCTTATCAACTTGTAAACAAAATTTAGAAGGATATATCGGTCACATATTTATTGTGAAGTCTTGTTTGGTTACATACATACATTCTCCAAAATTATATCATATTTTCTTTAAGTTAAGTTGAGTTGAGCTGGTGTTACCATGTGATGCGGAACTTTCACCATTAAGAGGTATAAGTTTTGCATGCTGTTTGTAAATAGGTGTATTTTAAAAGGTAAAATAATTTCTTTATTCTCCAGAGCAAGATCGTTCGATCTACGAGAAGTCTTTCCTTCCCTCTAACTCACCTTCCTAGGCTTCTAATACCGTTCGATGCTGTATTGAAAAAGAACAAGGAAGAGAGAAATTATTTGACCAAGGAATGTACATCGCTTCGAGCGAGTTTACAATCGATTTCAAACCAAATTGACACGCCACAAGGAAACGATCATTATCGTCATTAAGTACGCTAATTGACCGAGGTGGCTCGGCGATGTAGAAAAGCTCCTTCAACCATAGGCACACACAGATACAAGGCTCCAAGGCTCGTGTACGAACGCCTCCTCCCTCCCCCCCCCTCCCCCCCAAGAGTACAAATTGCGCTGGGTGTGGGTGGTACTGTAGCCGTTTTATGTGTGCATTGAAGTGAAATTGAAGGTAGGTGTGTAGGAGACGACAGAGCACCCGAGCGGGGAAAGCATGGGTAAGCCAGCCTTCAAGGCAAATCTTCGCACTTTAGCCCGGTCGGAAAGGTGAGGTTCGGAGAGGAAAGGAAGAGTGACATAAAAAATCCAACTTTATACAAAACGGAAAAAATCTTCTCCTCGAGAAAAATGGAACCCGCATTAGTGTGGAAGGTGTGGAGAAGAAAAAAAGTATCTAGTGACCCTGCCGCTGTGAAAATGACACCACCTGCCCCCCCCCCATCCCTACCTTACCGCTAGCTTACGGTCACGGTCGTAGTAAATCACATCAGCCCAGCTGCATAAGTCTGGCATTGTTTCACAGGAACAGAGCTGGAACAGTACTTGAGATAGGCAGTGATCAAGCGAGGGGACAGGAGGAGGCTTTGGGGACTGCACGCAAATAACGCACCCTTTCGGGCGTTGTGATTTACGGTGGTTATCTGTCCGGGAGAATGGCGTCCATTTAAACACTCCGAGGCGCTCGGTGACGGGCGAGGGAACTCATTAGCCAGCTGGCCAACCGCATCCGAGCTCGGTCGTAGTACGTGGAGAAGAGGGGACACTCGCGGCGGGGTGTTGGCATTGTTGTTATCACACCACCCGCAACCTGCGGTGGTCGTGAAATCGAAATCGTCTTCGTTTCCGCACTGCCTGCAGGATCTTCCTGCACGTTGTAGGCTGCAGTGGCGGTGCTGCAGTACGATTGCAGGTGGAAAACTGCAACCCACCCGCGGTTTGGAATTCCGAACATGAACGTTAAAATTTCACCAGACAATGGGCTCATCTTGGCGCATCTTTCCACCACCCCCTGTCACGGAGAACAAAGCAGACGAAGCGACGATGGACAGAATGACGCTCAGGGCAGCCCTGCCTTGGCAATGCAAACAGCTGGGCGAGCTTTCCCTTTTCGGGCCGGAAGAGAAAATTAAAATTAAATTCATTTGTAATTGTTAAAAACACTTTCCGGCACGCCGGGTGGGAGCTGCCAGAGAAAATTACGCTACAATCATAAAGATGCAAGACATTTGTAGCTTAAATGTCTTTGTTAGCTCTGATTAGCTTTGATATGCAAATGGAGGACTTTGCAGTTTACATTCAAATTATGTTATCTTAAAGCTTTTGCTTGGTTCAAATATTGATCTTCAGAAAAACGATGTGAAAAAAATATTTCACATCATTTATTGAGAAGTTCCTCCAGTTAACCATTGCTTCCAAAGCATTATACTAAAAACGTAAAGAAACTTTTGCAATGGTAAAAAATACATTACTAATTATTTTAATAGTTTGTTCAACATTTTGATTATCCTGGTCTTATTTTAGAATCTTTGTATTTTTTTCTTATGGAAGATATTTTCCATAACATTGTATTGGACTTATATGTTCAATCTGCCTTTATTTCAACTACCAAAGAAAATATTAAATTATAAATTACTCCATAGAAATCATTATATTACAATAAGAAGACATTTTTAAGCATTAAAGTCCGACCAAATAAAACAAGAAGAAAAAAATCAATTTTGCTTGGAAAATATTTCGTCTCCAACCCAAATTGCAGTTTAAATCTACAGAATAATAATTTGAAAAAAATTTAAAAAAATGTGAAAAGTAGTGCTCTGTGAAAACATACGCCAATCTGTCACTTAAGTTGGCTCTTCTGAACATTTTTTGTGATTCATTTGCTGCCTTTACAATGCCCAAGACTCGAGCTTTCTCCGAGCTGCTTGGACTCTCCTCAGGCTGCATTTCTTTCCATCCAAGTGTGCATCAACTGCTCTTGTTTAAGAACGGATAGCATCAGCTGTACATAGACACCATTACTCTGCCCAGCAACACAACTCTTCTCCGAACTTTCTTTCTCCGCCTGGTAAGATTCGCCCTCCAAACAGTTTTCCCTGTTTAAAATAAAGTGTTTTTTTTTTTTCATCGAAACACCCATTGTCTTGTCACCGGTCACCGGGCGAGTAAATGGTCCTCTTTCAGCTGTCAAACGCGCGAAAATCTCGGCACGTTTTCTGAGCTCCGACGAGAGGCTCTTGATTAATGTTATATCGAACACCACAAATCTCTGCTGGTGGACGCCGACCCGGCGTGAAATCGTTTGTTCGTCGCAATGGAAGAGCCTCCATTTAGCTGCATTTGCATTTATCAACGCGTTGTATTACTTGCTGCTGAACTACATTTCGTTTTCGACCCGATCCCCGGTAAGAAACGGTAAGAAGGGATGAGCGATGCGGACATATGTATGTCAAATTTCACTTTCACACACACACTGTGTAAGTGTGTCGATTCCGTGCGTAGGAAGCAAGCGAAATAACATCAATAGTCACCTCCTTTCTTCCCGCTTCGGGATGGACGTGACTTTCGTGAGGAAGTGACGGTTTCTTCGTCTGTTGCCCTTCCTTTGCTTCCCATCCGGTCGCAGTGGACAATGACTGAAGAATGGGAACAATTTGCACTACTTTCTTGCGTGCGAGCATGCGTAGTCCGAGCGATTATGAAATGTACCATCTCGATAGGCAGCCCGTAATATGTCAATGTGCGGAACGGGCGAAGCTTACATAGGCCAGACGCGTGCTCACACTTGTTGCACACCCGGGGTGCGTACGCGTGTAAGCCCCGTTCGGAAGCGTTGCGTAACCTTTTGTCACCGATTTTGTGTGCGATGAATTACCGATCGAGCTCGCTGCTGGTTGGTGTCCGCGGTTGGTTTTTGGGCTGTGCAGCCCGGGGTGCAGTGATTATTGTGCTTGCTCTCGTGCACGGAACGACACACTTTTCGTGCATAATGGAAGCGCACATAACATACGAAGTTGTTGCTGATGTGCGATCGGTTTCCGTTACGGGTTATGAGGATCGCGTTATAATGTTTGATGGATTTTACGATCCTACGTATAGGTAGCTTTGATGAGTTATTGTTTTAATGAGTAGTCCTTGTTGCGTTTTGTTCAGTTATTTGTTATTCTTTGGAAGATCGATTAAAACCGAAGGATCAAGAGAAGTTTGGCGTTAGTTTAGCTTATGTTAAATCTCATTCGAAGCATACAACAATTAAGGATACGTGACTCCGTTGATACGTTTCTGCAGGGTTGTTTACAATTATACTTCCCAGTTTCGCTATCCATTTCTTCGGAATGAACAAAGTTAAAGGACGAAAATAATGATGCAACAATAAAAGAGGTCACGGAGGCTTTTCCTTATCCGAGTACAGAAAAATTAACGTGAGAAACATTAAACCAAAAATTGATTTTATTCCTAAATTACTGATAAAAGTACTACTAGGAATAGTTCTCAGACTGCAATTGATTTGGAATCATTATTATACGTATCTGAAAAACTTTCGAAAACCTCTCTCAAAATTAGCTTGGCATTCAAGCAATACGGCCTGGCCGTTACTAACGAAGAAAAACAAATTAGCTTGACACTCCAGAACCAGGGTTTTCAATAGTTTAAGAAATGGTCTACAAATGGTCTAGAAATGTCATGGTTTTAAGATCATCAAACGGCCAGAATAGACAAGGGCAACATATAATACAAAGACAGAGTCGTAGCAAGTTTGAGTAGCGAAAGAGTTTCGCTGAATTTCCCGGATTAATATGGTATATAACTTTAAAGATAATGAAATTATAAATCAACCAGGTGAAGAAGTCAGACTTGTGTGCGATCGTACATCCTGAATTCCATATCATTCTAACTAGTTTCGTTAAAATTTTGATTTCCTGTCATTTAAGAATTTGCTCTAATTACTGTCAGAAATAACCAGAAAAAAAATACATTCAATAAAATGATTCTCAACGGAAAGGATCATATTGTAGGTTGTTTTTAGTATAATGATAAATTTTATGCAACAACGGCTCTCCCATTATTTTCTCCCTCATTTTTATTAACACCAAGCCGGCGGCCAACAAGCCATTTTTCCTCCACAATTAGCTGCTGCACTGCTCCACCCTCCCTCCCATTTGCTCTCTCACCAACACGTTCAACGATTATTATTTTGTTTTATTACCGATTATAGTAAGCTCGTTGCGGTTGCGCACAGATACGCACTTTCATTTGATAACCTTTCACCCAAAACCGAATCACCCATGCTGCAACGGCATTGGAAATAAAACTGTCCCGCAGTTAAGCGTACCGGCATACACATGCAAACACACACACATACACACAAAATACGGGACAACTGCATTCCCATTTCTTCCCGTCGGTTTATATCCGGCTAAGTGGATATTGCCATTGCGCCCGGGAGAGCTGCGAGCTTAATGAGACGGGATGGCGATCAAGTTCCGGCGCGCCGTTCGCCGCAGTTACAATCGCAAGGAAAGGAAAAAGTAAAACGGTACAAACCTCCACTGCGGCGGTATTCCAAATTGACTGATAATTACCGTAACCCACCGGTGTGCCCACAGTGAGTACCCGCATCCTTCCGCAGCCTCCACAGCGTCCCGGACGGTGGCCTTTCGGTTGCGGCGAGCCATTTCGGGTACTGCATTCGACTTAACGCCAGTTGCCAATCAAAATCGAATTATTTTCATGTGACCTTTTGCCGGTTGGACAGAAAGGAGAAATTTAGGCAGGACTGGAAGCCCACCGAGAGTATGTGTGTGTGTGTGTGTGTGCTGCGATTCGTCGTGCTGCTCCATGTTATCCTCCCCGAACGAAGCCACCCGAAAACGCGCCACACCGGACGCACATGGTCCCCCCGGACGAGGAGAGAAAGGAAACGGTTTCGGTTCGATCTTTCGTCGCCTTTCGATCGTTTACTTTCGATATTAAAATGTGCCGTTTCGTAACGATGAAGCTTTAGCCTTTTTTTTGTTGTTGTTGCTGCTGTTGTTGTTGTGGGTCGTTTTTGTCAAGCGTTGGAGCTGTTTTCCTGCGGTTACAATGTACCCGAGGTGTATGTGTGTATGCTTGCAGTTGGGTAGGAAGCAAGGAAGATTAAAGAAAACAGCTCTTATCCCACCCGTTACGGTCTGTTTCCAAATGTGTGTGTGTGCCTGCCATCGGCAAGGTACCATAAGTGACCAATTTTGTCATGATGAGAAAGAAGCTTACAAAAACCTATTCAGCTTAAGTGGTATGGAAAACACACAGTCGTAACCGTTTGCAAACACAATGCATTTTTTGTAGAGGGCATAAATCTACGTGGAGTTCAAACAAGTATCATCATCTTTACTAGATGTTTTTTCATGATCAGATGGTGATTTTTATTTTACGTTTTGTGCGCAAGGTTTCCATATTAAAAGTTTAAGTGTTAATCAAAAATAATGAAAATAATCATAAAAGCAGAACGATCCGATCGTTTCTACGGAAATAAAAAAAAAAATCAATAATGATGATAATTACTATTTTTCAATAGAATGCAGTGATCCTGAAGTTATCTTAATTCCAATGATGTTGTTACATTTGTTATGAAAGATGTAGAACGGATTAAAACAATCAACTTTGTCAAGCAGAAAATATTAAAGTAGCTTAAAGGAGGGAAAATAACACAAGAAGAGAAGCCATGATAGAATTAAAAACTAAATCAAGAATTGGATAAAAGATACGTAGAAATATACAAATGATGTGACCGGCTATGAAACTAATTTCGAGTTTGTTGATGCTGCGCATTACAATTGAATTTAAGATATCGGAAGCACTTATCAACTGATTGACTGTTTATGGATCCCCTGCTTACATTTACTCAACACAACACACAACTTTCTGTCATGTTTTTGGCACTGGCAAACAAGTGTTCGAATTTGTTGTGTTTGGAATGTGTCATAACTCTTACCGCAAATGTCATCGATACGCCACCGATGCTTCTTTCCACTTGCACGCGGATATGCTTGAATAAACGAGAAGATATTTTGGCTCCCTTTTATCAAACAGTGTCTCCACCCCACATGACGCGACGCGGGGTAGAAAGTACGCCCGGTACCTGGGAACCACGTCCGATTACGCAGCCAATAAAAGAAGGAATTAAACGCCACTCGTCACCTTTCGCGACGGCTAGAGGAGGGAAGCTTTCGCGTTAGCATTCAATGCGTCGCCCCAATTATGAAGGCCAAGTCCGACTGGGAAGCGCCGTCTGCCGGGGTGGGGTAAGAAAAGGTGAAAAATGATACAATACAGTTCCATATCTTCCACCGATGCCGGTTGCCTTACCCTTCGTCTCGCTGTGGCAGCGCGATGAGATGTGCGAAAGTGAAATTGTTTTCTTTCACCCTTTTGTTGATTCGCGCGTATTGCGTCTTCTACCGTTTAGAGCCAATTCGATCGTCTGGAGTGTGCGGTTGGGTTGTTTTTTCCCCTCTCCGGGTCTCATGCAATATCTTACTACGTTTTGATTTGTGCACATTTTTCACTCACCAACCAACCTTCCAGCGTGGATGTGTTGCACTTTTTGTCTACCGTGCCGTGTTGATGCTGCGTGTAGCAGGGTGTTACTTCTTACATTAGCAGACGTTTGTTTGATCTTTCACTCGGCTGCACAGGCTCACTGATACGTTTTGCTCGCTCAGGGATTGGCCAGCCAGCTATCCATTTTAATGAATTGTGTTTGAGTGGTCTAGCGTCGATCGTTTATCGGTTTGGGAGCTTTTTTTTTATTTGGGAAAACCGTTTCGTAATCGCTTCAGTTTTTGCACGATGTCTGTACAGTCGAAATGTTGGCGTTGAAAGCATGCATCATTTGGTTGGATTCGATAAAGCTACTAGCGTAACAAATATTGGTTTTCAGGTATGCAATCGACAAGGATCTGCTAAATGATTTAACCTTTCAAAGGGTGAAGCAGGTGCACTCGTACACAATGAAAAGGAATGTGAAATCATTGTTCCACCTTCTTTAAGTGGGCACGTTTTTACTGCCATTTAACAACTCAAAACACTTTCCTTTGGCTTTTTATAAAAAGTGAAAAGTTAAGCTTATAGAGCATACATTTCCTTCACCCTTTATCTGTTACGGAAATGCATCTTTCCACAAATATCCGCAGTTGTTTTCCTTCCTCCAATCAAACGGAGCGGGGCAACCGGTAGCCACTACTTATCTAATCGCTCATCGCTCAAAAACCGATCAGACGATCGTAAACTAATTAGTGATGGATTCATCTGTTTGTACGGGCCACCCCCAGTGCGGAACAGTGGAGGAATGTGAAGGAATGGACGTAAAAGGTAAAACTCAAAATAAAACCGAAATGCTTTCAATTGGTGGTTTCCGAACACTTCCCCGCGCTTTAAAGCTCTCAAACTTTACAAGGTGTAATTTACAGACACGCATACTTTCAACTGTTGTGTGAGTTTTTATAACTTGAATTACAAAAAAAAAAAAAGTGGGAAACTTTAATCGACTTGTTTCCCCGCTTGCTGACGCGGTGAATCAACCACAAACCCGGAGATTCGAGCGGTCTCCCCACACACTCGCGTAGCATCCTTCATCGGTAGGATGAGGTGAGTGTGTGTGCCAAAAAAAAAGCCGTATGGAGTTACCTGCTGCTGGCATTGCGAAAGTGAAAATTTCCCATCTCCGGTATCATGCAAACCGTTCGGTGTTCGTTATAGTAGGTCAATAGTTTTGAGGTTACTGATTTTGGTGGTGGTTTTGTTGTTGTTGTGATGTCGGATCTGTATATTTGCGCTCTCTTTCGTTGAAAAAAAAAAACACACTTCTTCCTGTTTAATATCATCGTACACGTAGCTCTGAGCTTGTGGCTGTTTAAATCGCAGCCCTTTTTCCTCCAATATCTTCTCACGGACACGATCGGGCTAGATGAATCATGTAGTGGCTGATCGAGTGTTTATTTTAACAAAGTTCAACCGGATTTTGAGAAGAAATGCCCATAAATATATATTTTACCGCGTGGCAAACAAAGATATGGTCACTCGCTTAGGTGAGGTTCGTCGCTTAGATTAACGCGCACAAGTCTTTCGTATCGAAAGAGAGATTTCAAGCACGGCAGAACATCTCATGACCACCATTCAGGTACCGTTAGTCCAGTGTTGATGAACTCAAGCTCAAACACTTTTGGGAGCCCAGCCAACGTGCCAACGAACGCTTGATTGCCTTCCGAAACCATCATCACTCCCCTCGAAGACGAAGTCGCTTCTTGAAGGAAAGCGTAAAAGCGATAATTCTCGGGCAACGGACGGGCCCGTTAATCCGTCCATTCTTATGTCGCTTTCGTCGAGGAGTTTCGTTAGTACGGAACGATCATTGAAGGCCATCCCCGTTAAAGGTACTGCTGCAGCTGATGCTGAAGCTGGGCTCTGTCTGCCGCGGCTCAAATTCGTAGTCAAATGCTGCTTCTTTGTCTTCTAGCCGCACATCGCTTCTCGCTGTTTGTTAGCGTTTCTTGTTTCCGTTTTCACTTTCATTCCATATCCATCCTCCCTCGCCCGAAAGATCGCTTACGGAGTCCGATTCCCTGCGCTGATGTCATTCCGCGCACTCACCGACAGCACGATTGGTGCGGTGAGTGAGTGCAACGAGGAGAGCACAACGAGCGCACCGCACGATTTTCGTTCCACCGCAAATTGTGTAACCCGAGAAAGTGTTTCTCTGTGTGTGTCCCACCGGCTCGGTTGGGGGAGTCGGGTGATAGGTGAACAAAGTCACTGGAAGAAAAAAAGGTCTTCAAAAGAGCATTTCCACGGCATACACGAGCACGCCACACACGTGTACACGAGAAGGGCTTAACGAAGATCGATTCCATCAAGCTTCCTCTTCTGCTCCCGTCCCGTCGCAAACAGACACTCACACACGCCTTGACCCGTGTTGGCATGGTGTTGGCACGGGCTTCCCAGCAAGCAAGGCCCAGCAAGCCACGCCACGAACGTTTTGCCTGTCATTCCATCGCCTGCCAGCTGCCTCTGCTTCCGATTCCGTACCGACACATGCCCGGGTCTAGGTACTGCTCGTTCACATTCGCTTCCTGCCCGCCTGTTTTTCAGCTGTTTCAAACTTGAACTAAACCTTGGCAGTTGCCAGTCAGGGATGGCAGCAGCTCTAGGATTCGTGGGGTTTGCGATCTGGCAGCACTTGCGCGAGGCTGGCCAGCACAACCGGTGGAAGTGCGCGCAACAGGTCCATTTCACTTTCCATTGCCATTGGGGTTCGTTGCCTACCGATCAACCAGGAGGTTGCAGCACGATCTAAGCCACTGCAGCACCATCACGTATACGTTCGTCAAACGGCGTCGAACCGGCCAACCAACGGCCGGGTTCGGTTTCGATTTATGATTTCAAACTTCAACCCCGTGCTGTTTGCTCGCACGCAAAGGTGCAAAAGCAGCGCGGGAAGGAGCGATTATGCAATGTCGTGCGGAGCGCCACGGAACCGGCTGATAAGCGAAGAAAAGAAAGTGGACATACCGGGCAGGTTCGACGCTTTGTTTGGGCAGGAAGCTATTACCGCATCGTGCACATCGGCTACGGCCAGCCGTCGTTTGGACCGTTTTTGATCGATTACACTACGCCGAGCTTCGGGCCGGGTGAGCGTGATTCCTTACGGGGGAAAAAAACAGGTCCGTTCTGAAGTTTCTTCCTTTGTCCTTAAGGACGCCCAATTGAAAGACTTTATCGTACGCGCTTCCGCGTTTATCAGATTTAGGAGCAAACGGTGTTTGGGTCTGGTTGAATGGCAGCGAAACATTGTTTCCGTGCGCTTGTTAAAATACCAACCACCGTGGCTCCCTGGCGGTTGGATGGTGCGTTATCAACAACCAGCGCGATGCATTGTGTGCTCCAACAATTGCGCTTGCCGTCGCCGAGCAGCTAGGCGAACCATGAAACGCGTCGATTGTATAAGGAAGTTTTCAAATTTCGCTTCAAAAAACTTATTCCGGCCCGTACGCCGCGTAGGTGGAAAACGGACGGAAGTGTTATGAATGTTTGTGTGTATGTGTGTTGTTTTTTTTTCGATGCGGATGGTGGTAATCAACTCACCATTCCCCCTATTTTCCACCCTCCTGTCTGCAGTGAAAAAAGCCCAAAGAAGGGAAAAACATGCGTTTTTCCAACGAACGCTTGTCCGAGTTTCAAGGTACGCAGAGAGCGCTTACACAGAGAGCCATCATCGATCTGGGGTGAGCACCCCCTAAAGAGGGGTCGGCCCCGGGGGGGAAGGGCGGTGTGCTGAAGAGCTGGAACGGAATTGAAAGCGAAGGTGAAAATGGAAAGAAGAAAGAGCATCTTTCGCTTTCAAGCACACAGTTTATTGCACCGTCACGATCACACTCGGTGGCTTTGTGGACTTCACCATGAAGTTGTATGTGTGTGTGTGTGTGTGTGTGTTGGGGAAAGGGGGTGGTAGGGGTGGTGATTGGTTGTGCGTGCGCTGAAGCCGCTTGTCACGTGGAGTGCGAGCGGGAAGAGGAATGTTGATGCTTTGCTTTTCTTCTGTTTTCGTCTTAAAGCCATCTCCAGCGAAAGAGCGGCCGAGACGGTGGCGGTGGGGTTGGAAAAGAAAGAGATTGCATATGCGCGATCGCAACCGTGTTGGTAAAAACAGCACATGCAATCGATGGAAAACCTCCCTTAAAGCACGAGAGCGAAAGAGAAGAGTGGACCGAGCGAAGGAAAAAGTTGCCCGAAGAGGTAAAAGAAAGAAGTTGAAAGACGAAACAAACGCGAACCATTTCTCCCGCGAGAGAAACAGGGAGAGCGTGAAGGTTGTACCGATCGAGCCACCCCACGATGCTGAAGGTTGTACTTTTCTTTTGCCGAGTCGATGGGGATTATGTGTGTGTAACAGTCTCCCGTTTACTACCACCTCATTCGGTTGTGCGTTCGGCGTGCTCGTGCTACTATCCACTTAAGCAGTTTTTGAGGGATTTTCGTTGTTAGTGTAAAACGTGCTTTGGTACGAAAATTAAAAGCAAACAGTGCATTTGTAACTAAGTAAAGTCCTTCTTAGGGCGGTTCCTACGGTGCGTAAGGAAGGGCTCGCGAAGAAATGGTACCGGAAAAGTAGGGAAGAGTATTACTCAATCTCCATCCCCCCTTCCTGCCTCTTTCTCATCACATTGCTTGACCAGCAGTGCACCTCAACCCCTTCCCATTGCGATGCAACCGGAACAGTTCCACCAGCGCGAATAGGAAGGGTACACTCACCGTGGCTCACCAGGAGTGGGAGTCAGCTGAGCTGGCGACGCCTAGTGGACACTCTGACTGTGTGTGTGTGTGTTTGTGTGTGTGTGCCTTCCCCTCCCCACAGGGAGAGACTGTGAAGCGTCGCGTCTCAGGGGGTTTCGTCGAGCCCCGGCCAAGCCACCCGGATTACCTGCGTTTGTTTTATGGTTTATCGTTCAGTTAACGTCGAGTGGTCCGTCAGTGATGTACTGTAGCTAGGTTGAACGATCCGGCGCGGCGTGTCGTATCCCATCCCAGACGCGGAGTCCCAGTGTGCTACGAAGTGTGAACGCTTGCCTCGAGTTTTGGTTTTGTTTTTTGGGGTTTTTCTTGTGCTGCTCACGGTTTTGTTTTATGAAGTAAGCGCGATAGTGATATTTCGTCTGGTGAAGGTTCGTCGTCTGCTTGGTCGTTGAAGTCTTTCGTGTCTGGATTGGATTAACTTGGATTAGCAATGCAATCAATATTTGCGTATGGTGTGAAGAGTTCTAGTGATGCGATTGAATGGATTGGATAGTGTATGCTTGTTTGTTTTTGCGCATCGAACAGTGACTTAAAGGAGACAGTGATGTTACACAAAAAAAGAGAAATAAAAAAAAACAGTTTTAAGAGTGATAAAAGTGGAGAAAACAGATCCCATTGGATTGATTTGTGTGCTAAAAGAAAGGCCAGATAAACCATTTGTTGTTTTAAAAACAAAACAATAAAAAGCATTGAATGCTTATTGAACCTCAAAAAGTATCCAAATCAAATCATACTACCAAATACTTATGCGTGAGTGAAATAACGACTATGAAGTGAAATCTTTCAGGTGCTGTGTGATATTAAAAAGATTAGCTCAGCAATAAGAGTGTATAATTTTGTTCAAGTTCAAGGATCTTCTTGGTCGACCGTTTCTGGCGCAACACAAAAGGTTGATGAGTTTATTTTTAATAACGTCTATCAATGATGAAAATTTTAAGAGTAAGATTACAGCAATGAATCAATGGAATCTTTACTTATATGATCGATTCATCGAAACAATGTAATTGGTTGAAAATGGATAAATATTATATCAATGCTGCTTCACATCTCAAGAGCCTGCAATAACTCTTGCGCACCCCAAACGAACCAATCCTTGGTTGAAGCGGTTTGCTCGTTAAACCCTTCTCCCCCCGCCCCGTTCAGACAGAGTTCGCTAGTGCTACACATTTACCAACTGCACCGCGGCGCACGGTTGAACCCGTTGCGCGACAGTTCACTTACTCGCCTTTCGATTTTGCAGAAAAGAAAGAAAGCCACAAAATCAGCCACACTTTAAAACCCGGCACGAGCGTGCGGAATGTGCGGATTAGCTCCGAACGAACGCCCATTGTTGTGCGCGGGCTGTGTGTATTGCATGTAGTGCAGCGGGCGGGAAGGCAGACACAGCAGAAAAAAAACAGAGCAGCGTTCGCGCTCGGAAACGCTATCGTTACATTTCACTAGTTTCACTTTTTCCAATGGCGTGGAAAGTTCGCCTAGACCAAAGCCTAGACCTTAGACGTTGTGTGAGTTTTGTGTGTGTGTGTGTGTGTGTGTGTGTGCGGGTACTGGTTTTCTTGCTATCCTGGGCGCGTGGGCTGTCTTTGTACTGTTTTGCGGCTTGCAGAGCAAATCTTAATGTCAAGGTAAAAGCTTACTAGCGTAAGGTGGTTTTGCAATGACTGTGGTTGATGCTCCAATTTCGTTTAAGACTGTAGCACCCTAAAATTAAATCTTTAAAACAATCCGCCTGATCATGATCTAATGACATTGATGCGGCAGATCACATTGATAGGCATTTGTTTCTGGCAGCCTTCAATTCGGCGCCTCCTCGTGCCCAAAACACATTCACTGACCTAGAGATTTCGAAACTCGGGGTTTTTTTTCACTGTCAAAGATCGGCATCGTAAACCAGTGCGCTTACAAGCGGTTCAAGAATAAGGTGCAGTATGGTAATTGAGAGCACGCGAGAGTGCGTGAGAAAGTGGTGTTGATCTACTCCGATCCCAGCGGGCCATATTTTGTGAGGTGAGGTGCACTAAAAGCGTCCGAAACGAGGCTGAAGATAGGCACGACAATGATGATCTTGACCATCCCATTAGGCGAGCGGTGGTATTGTTGCAGCCGCTGCAGCTAAGTCACACAGAGCGCAAGCAAGATAGCATCCTTCAAAGCAACCATCCCCAAAAACTAGTGGCCATGGCCCGTACAGTGGTCCCTCCCTGAGCTGGCACGTCGGTAAGTATGAACTGACCGCTATGCCTAACCGCCAATGCGTGAGAAAACTCAACGAGCCGCCCAGTACGCATCGGCCAGCTCCGTTATAGTTGTTACGAAATTGCACTACTAAATAATGTCACCCTTGAACATAGCATCCACGAATGACTCGACCATCTTCTGGCAACAGCAACAAGCAGTTGACAGTTGCGTGTTGAGCAATGGTTAAACACTTGCGAACACATAATTGCTGGACGCTGATTGGGCTGGCTTTTAGGCAGGAAAGCAAGACCGGTCCCAACCCGGCAAACCGGAGCTGCTGCATTTGGTGCGCGTGTGGCTTCCCAACGGCGGACATGCTGGCAGTTGCAGCCGAATGCATTAAACGTACCATTTCTTCCGTGCTTCCCTGTTTTTTTGTGCCACCTGACAACGGCCCGCAAACTGAATCCTTGTCCCCTGGTGCAAGCCTTATTATTGGGACCAGGCCGGAACAAAATCACCATAAATGTGGTGCGTTATTTTCTTTTCCCTTCGATTCCAAGCGCTGGTGCTGCTTTACCCACAAAAGCCCGCACCTAAACGGATGTTGGCAAACAAAGTGGGAGAAATTGTTGCCGCCACCGCCGCCGCCGTTCGGATGTGGGAGTTTTGCAAAGTGAAATGCTGCTGCTAGGGTCTTTCACTTTGAGCGTTTCGTAGCGGTTCCCGAGCGGCGGATGCCGGAACCGGAAACAACAACGCCCGGGCAGGGCACCGAAAAACCGGTATTTGCCCGATCGTTGCCCATTTCGTTCGTTACGGTAACTGTCGTTTCACGGCTGCGCAGAATTAAAGTGCTGCGTGCAGAAGGACATGGGTTGATAATTAATTGGCTTTTCTTTCGAACGCTAATTTGCGGTGACGCCCGGGTGGGGCCCGACTAGGGTAAGGAGTGGGTTTAACACAAGGGAATAAAATATGTACGCATGCGAACGAACTTTGCACAGTATGTTTTCTTTGTCCCGTTTCGGTCAACACGTGCGGGAAGGTTTGTGCGGGAGATGAGACATGAACGGTTCAATGTTTGCTTGAAATCACTCATGTCAACAGCGGAAGCAGCTTGTGCTTGGTGATGGTGAACGGACATGACGTGTGTCCTCTTCCTCCCAAACGGACCATGGAGATGTTGCTGAAGAGCAGTAATTAGCCGGTGACATACACAGCAGTTCTTTGGCAATTGCAAATGACATTGAAGGTTTTTACTGCGGTCAACAGCAAATTGGTTGTTTAAAGCAGCAATCGAGCAGTGAGAGACAACCTTGACATGCTGCCGCCGCTGCTAACGATTGCAAAACATATTCTCTTGCAGGTTTGAACAGATTTAGATGACAGTTAAATGCAAAGAGGGGTAAATTTAGTACAAAGCTTATTATTTATAAACATAGGTTCCTGTTTTGATACTATCGAAAATATTTTTAAAAAAATAGGAAGGTAGTGATGAACTATTTATATAAAAGAAATTTGTTTTACGACATTTTATCTGTTTCATCTGATTTATACTGTGGTTCTATGTATGAATCATTATTTGATATAAATAATTGATGTCAAAAAACGAAATATAATAAAAAATCGTAATATATCGTAAAAAACGAAATATAATAAAAATTGAAATAAGTTATTTGATATTCATTTTGCGGTTCGAAACTCAATTTATTGTTAAACATAAAAAATTTAAATTGAAAAAAAAATCGATGAAATTTGATTTCTAGGCATGAAGATCTAGAGGAAAAAAAAAACATGAAAGAGATTTTAGCATGCTGAATATTAAGGGTTTTGAAACATAATTAAGTGCTCAAGTCTTAGAACATGGTTCAATAGTTTCTCAGGAATTCGTTAAGTACAGAATATTATTTTTTTCTATGGCGCATAAATTTTAAACATACATACAATACCAAAAGCTACTCTTTACTAACTTTACTCACACACCCTACAATCGAGGCTTTTCGTAGCGCCAGAGAAAAGTGTACCAGTGAAACACTGTTATTTTTGCTGATCTTCACTGCACTTGAAAAAAAAAATCTCCGTCACAATCTAGGCTTTGGGGCCAACTTTAATAACACACCAAACTGTCTAATAGTGATAGATAGGAATAAGGGCATGACGACATCTGGCAACGGGGTCTGCACACCCTTCAGCGTCGATTATGTCTCTTAAAATTCAGAACAAAACTTAGCAAAATGCGAATTTACGCCTCGATTCCCATGGAGCGTTTTTTCTTTAGTTTGTCTTTTTGGTAGAAAGCTTTCCGCGCAGACATCGATCATGTGATACTTTTCTTCGGTACGAGCGCTGGATTTCGTAATGCCTACCGATGGATAATCGGACGGGCGCTACATACTCACACACACACACAAGCGTTATGTGATCCGTTCCAAGCTGGAGGGTAGTAGTAAATGCAGTCACATGCAACCGGGCTGCTGGACGACTGACGGCGGATTTCCAGCGATACGGTTACGGATCACTGTGAGGTTAATGGTTTACCACGACACCCGTCTCGCGGGGGGGGGGGGGGGGGTGGAAAACGGGGCGGGGTGTGCTATACTAAAATTAAAAGTGAAATTAATTTCCATTGCCAACCATCTACCTTAGCCCTCTGTCTCTGCACCTTGGTGTGGAGGCGTGCGATCTTCAGCGGTGAGATCGCGTCCAAAGTGGGGTTGAATAAGGTTTCGTTTGGTGGACTTTTTTCTGCATCCGGAATCACGCAGCATGCACGCGCTTGGTGAGATTTTTAAATTCGTAAGCCTATCGCTTTTAGCGGCATAATGATGCAAAATTTCTCAAACGGTCGTGTTACGCGATGAATGCGTGGTTTCAATGATGCATTGCAATGGCTCACAATTACTTGTGGTAAGCCCCGGAGGGTTAGGTGTTGTGAATGAACATTGAAAAGAAACACTACATTATGAATAAATTGAATTAAAAGTGTCTTGTGAGGTATGATCGATAATGTTGCGCTGCAAATTTCAAAACGTTTAAATTAAATTTTCAATTGCGGTTTGAATTTATCCAACATTTTCTTGCAATCAATGATTAATGAAAGTCCTTTCCAAAATGTGAAAAATGCATCAATAATAAAGGAAGTAGCTTTAAAGGTAAACACACAAATACAACTATAAACCCTTATCCTCACTCTCCCAGTTCACTTGCAGTAAATAAACCAGCCAAAAACCAATTTTCCCCCACGCATAGGGACACATTGCAACATCGTTAAAGTGAACCAATAACAAAAAATAATACACACAAAACTCGATCAATCGACCAAGCGCTGGTTTATTATACCACGCAGCGGCCGGGGATCGCTGGCACCAGCAGCAATCAAAACCGTGGCATGAAAAAAGAAAGTGGTTTAAAGTTAAACTTCCAGGTGTGCAGCAGGTGCGTTGCCGTGGCTGTTGTACAAGCGGCCGCAGTGTTCGGCCGCCCTGTACCGTCTCGATAACCGTGAGTGTGCCGTAGCGGTCGGCGTTGTGTATTATTATGTGCAAATCCGAGCAAAGCAAGCGAACGACCGCACGGAAAAAGGGCGCAAAAATATTAAGGGACGCAAAACTCATCGGAATAATTTTTGCCAAGCGTGTGTAGTGAATGAACTCGCAGCATGGGTGAAGAATTGCTACCGCCACCAACGCTATGAAGCGGACTGTGCAGTGTAGTGCAGGCAGGGTAGTGCAATGCACCGGGAAGGGAAGCGAAACGCTCCGGCTGGTGCGGTAGAAAAATCGAAAGTGAAAACGGCCCGAGCGGAAAAACGTGATACCAAGTGCATACACCCTCCGAAAAGGAAGTGTTCCGTAGCAAGGAACCCCCGCCGCCCTTGTGATGCGTTTTACTGACAGTAATGGGGCGTACGGGTGGCGATAATTGTACGTACGAACAGTGGTGGTGGTGAAAGGGGAGGGAAAGACATTAAAAATATTTTCCTGAAATTCTACAGTACCTTGTAGAGCCAGTGCAAGATCTCATATATTAAGTACTGCTCAATTATGTTTTTCAATTTTTTTTAATTTTATTTTTGTTCCTCCAATAAAGCGTTAAGTAGATGGAGATCAAGAAATAGTGCAGCGCGATAGATACAGAGCCCACGGCCCGCCAGAAGAAACTAACAATCCGATCAAGCAAGCGATCCCTGCAATCGGTTGTTGTGCAAAGGGCACGTGTAGCGAGTGTTTCTGCGTGTCGTGATTGCTTGCGTATCCTTTGGCGGGTTCGTGTGAGTGAGTGAGAGTGTTTGTGAGAGTGTGAAATAGAGTAAAGGAGAGCTGTGTGTGTGTGTTTCTTTACGAATGTGGTAAAATGTTAGGACCGACCAAATGGAGACTCCTAACAATCGTTGCCGGTATACTGCTAGCTCACGCCATCGAGTCACCGACCAGTAAAGGCAACAAGTTGAATGCCCAGGTACGCTCCTTCACCAATCCCGAGCTGGGGCTGCGCATCGAGCAGATCAGCCCGTGGAGCACCGGTCGGAACATTCCCGCCCGGAACCTGCTCGTACCGCACCAGCTGTTTTCGCGCGTCGACAACATTCGCTACATCGACAGTCGGACACCGAACAGTCGCCATCTGCAGAGCACGTTCGGTGCCTTCCGGCTGGCGGACGGTCTGCAGCAGACGCCGAGCGGCGCCGGTCTTCAGCGACGTCGCTCGAAAGCCTTCCAGATGCGCCGATCTGATGAGACGGGCGCTGATGTTGCATTGCCGCTGGAGCAGCAGCCCGGCACATCTGTGCTACCGTCGCCGGAGCAGGAACCGATCTATCAGAATGTGAGCCGCGCTCAGAGACAACATCGCTACAAGATCATTCCAATCAGCTACTTCTATCGGGAAGAGGCACAACCACTTCCGGCGAATCTGAAACCCGTCGGGCCTAGTCGGCCACCGAAGAATACGGAGAACGATGAGCCAGAGGTTCCAGACACCGCCAACTCCAAGCAAGGCCAGGATGCGGAACCGAGCCAGGACGGTGATGAGTACGCCCGCTCCGATACACCCGTTATTGGAGCTCGTCGATCGGGCATACAGTTCCCAGGCCCACTGAAGGCAGCCAATGGATTCACCCCGCAAGGCTACAGTGAGGAAAGTCTCACGCTCGGTGACAACTTGGGACTCTTCCAGCAGCCCGTAAGTACTGCCGAAGAGTACGGACCGGTGGATGGTGAGCCAGGCCATGAGCCTCGCGCCACCGAAGACTTCTCGCGCAGTCTGTACGCGAATCGGTACTTCCGCGACTTTAGCCGACCACCGATCGATCTGCGGCCAGCCGAGTCCCTTCCCCGACCGAGCCGGCTGATCGAGTTCCCTGGCAACGTGAACGTGAAGCAACCGTTCCGCGACGACGTTACGAAGTTTGGAGATGTTGCCGGACCCGTGACGGCAGTTCAGCGACCGTTTGGAGATTTCGGAGAGGGCAAGAACTTCCGCGCGTTCGACCCGACCTACTACACCGACAGCCCGTACCAGCCGAACAGGCCGCCCTACTTCCCGGCCAAGCTGTACACCGAGCCGAACCAGAAGATCTACCAGCCTCTGTGGAAGACCCGGTCACCGCGCGTCGTCTTTCCGCAGGGTGATCTTGCCTCCGGTCCGTCCGGGTTCGGGGTGGACAATGTCGTCTTTCGGTAAGTGTTCTCCCCACTGCTTACGTCTGTTGTCACGCTAACGTTCCGTGCGATCGCAGGGATCAAAACTTTGGATTGAACGAGCTGGCCGCCATCCAGGACGTGCGGAACGAGTTCAACCAGGACGACATCAACGATGAGCCGGCGACGACCAGCAAAGATCGTGGTAAGTGAACTCCGTCCCATCTTTAGCGACTCTGTACCTTTCTCGCTGTCGCTCTCTCTCTCCCTCTCTCTTACTGGCTCCATTTCGACTTTCGTGTTGCGTGTGCTCTTTTCCCGTCCTCTCCTGGCTTGTGTTTTGTCATTTCACGACCTTTACGTGAGATGGGTTATTTTGGGAAGATGGAAAGGTGGATCTACTTTGGTGCTTGTTCGGTCCTTTGCGTGCAGTTAGCATCGCTGTCTCTAACGCCGCTAAACAAACGTACGAAATGGTGTGAAAGGAAAGGAATGTTTCACAATTCAAATCATTCACTCATTGTTCTTTCACGTCCCTTGGGCACTGATGTACAGTTGGGGCTATTCTAAAGATCTCATTACGTTACATCTCATTACATACTCAGATTCCATTTGTAACACAAACGAAATTCGCATTCAACAGAATCAGATATCAGTTTTCACAAAAAAGCAAATCACTTTCATCGTTCATTTATCATGCATAAATAATTTCACCTTTCTTGATATCATAAATCATTCTCATTTACCTCTTAACTAAGGCAGGGGTCTTCACTTACTTTTTCTCTTCGCTTCTATTGACCTACTTAAGACATAAGCGCCTTGTTTGCGTATTGTAAAGTGTATAGAAAATCAAATTTTCGCTACTCTAATAGACAATCGGATTATTGATCGTGAATCTCGAGCGAACGCTTGTACTGTCGCATGATGTAAGCGAAACATACACATTAATCCTTTTAAACCCTTTTGGAAATGAAGAAAGAAAGAAATCGGTTGGTTTCCTTCCTTTGTAAATATCAGTTGCTATATATGTTTGTCGAAACAACGTCAACTTGAGTAAAACGTCGTTTTCTACTGCGATCGCAGCTTTTGAACCCTTCATGATAAGTGTGGAAATCACTTGCCAACCTTTTAATTTTAACAAAGAAAAGCGTATTAGGCTTTTACATCACTCACACAAATCCGCTCAATTCTGAAAAAGCTTCTCAAAGGAAAACCAATCTTTATAGCTTAATCTTTCCACCTCGTAAAACGGTGCTGCCGAGCTAACGAAACGGGCTCCTGCGCGGGTGAGCGAAGGTGCAAACTGGCGTGAACTTTTGTCCATTGCACCATACGCGGCAGGGACGCATTTCGGTGGCAGCATTTTCCATCGATGCGGCTTCTTACACAACAGCGCGCCACAAAGCGTCCAGACCAGTATCCGTGCTGCATCGCAAG
>KB671987.1:158596-185854 GCA_000349105.1 Anopheles epiroticus | reverse complement strand
CACGGATAATACAAAAATGATAACTCTTCTTTAGCACATTGACAGAGTTTTTTGTAAATTTTGTTTTATTTTATTTTATTTAAAATTCTAATTACATTAAATATGATCCTACTTTCTGTTTCTGAGGATTTCATAATTTCACAGAGTTAATCATTATTCAGAAAACATAAATTGTAAATTGATGATTTCAAGCTTCATTTCTTAAATTGCCATGATTTACCGCCTTATCCCCTTTACTTCATTGTTTAAAATTTCAATAAATCGCATTTAAAAAAAAAACAAAGGGTAATATGAAGTTTAAACAAATAACAAACACCAATGCCATTAGAATAAGAAAACAATAACATGACCATTTGGCTGTTTTTCTCTATAATAATCCACTTGCAGGATACAACCAATCTACTGAAGCATTGAATTGTATTCTGTTTTTGAAAAAGCCGCTGGGACATTTTCTCAGCAACCAACGACTAAGCGTCCATGTAACTCCATTCCCTGAAATACCCAACACAACTTACGTATCTTCGTGAGATGCATAACGGGCGTCCATCTTGAGACAGCTTCGCAAACTGAAACAAAGCGTTTTTCCCTCCGAAACGAACCTTCACATGCACGAAACCCTCGAAGTAACATTTTCCTGACATTCAACGTCACGGATGCAACTCGCACCCGCTGGTAGCGCTGGATCGTGCGCAAGTCGTGTGCAAATGCGATGCATCACCGAGCCACCTCAACCGAGTGCAAGTCGACACCGAGCGCCCATTTCGCTCGTTTCGGGGCGAATAAAATATGGAGTGAAAGTTGCTATTTTGTCGTCGCGATGACGCGATGCCAACCGCAGTTGGCGTTTCGACCGCTGTGGAAGGAGGAAGCAATCGGCTCTCCATTTGCTTCCCCGCCACACTGGCAGCTCTGTGGCGCTGTGCGGAAACTGGTTCCGGCGATGCTGCTTTTACCCAACAAAATCGTGACTGATTATGTCATCGGCCATGTTATCAGCTGGTGGAGCGGCTCGGTGCGGCAAAGCGTGGCTGGCTGGTCCGCTCCGCACGACATGTGTTCACGCCGGATGTGTATTATCGCACCATCGGGGTCCGCGATTCGATTCCTACTCGCGCGTAAATTGGCCGCTTCCGATGTTGGGCAAAAGCAGATTTGCTGTGCGCGCCCCCCGTTCGCAGTGTCTTATCTTGTTTCTTTCTTTCTCCGTACGCTGTTTCCGCAGCTACCGCGGCTGGACATGGGCTTATTGATTTTTTCCTGGTGAAATCGTTTGCTCTCTGCCACACTCACGGTGCGCATCATGTAATCATCCCGCGCGCCAACCGGCAGCGCCCGTCAGTGGATAGATTGGGGCGTGATAAGCCTTGTGAATCGAATACGAGTCGCTTATTAAATTATCCAAATATACCTTCGCATCTTTTTTTTTTTTGCGAGAGAAAAGCTAGACCCCAGAAAACCCGAAACCTCGACGGAAAGGTGGGCAAGAGAATCAGTTCACACCACCGCCAAAAACAGTCGTGCCCTGAGGCCATCTTCGGGCTGCTCCGGTCGGGGGCTAACTGGAACAAAGTGCTACATAAAAACATAATGAACGACGCGCAACAATAAATCGTAAAGCTTTTATCGGCCTTCGTTTTTGCCATTTTTTTTGTTGCCCCCCCTCTTTGCACTCTTCGTTGCGTAATGCTTACGAATGGTGTTGGCATCTTTTGCTTCTGCAGGCACTTCGTTTGGTCCGTACAGCAAAATTGCCTGGAATGGGCGACGCGCGCCAGCATCTCAGCTCGCAAGCTATTCTGACGCGTTGGCGTTGGGTTCTTTTTCTTGGCCGCCAGTTCAAGGCAACCGTTGGGTCACTTTCTCTTGGGCTGGAAGCTCAGGCATGGTAACAATTTATGCTTTCCCAAGCAAGCACCCGCTGCTACGGCAGAGAGACCTCTTACGGCGAAGTGCGTGGTAAATGAACTAATTCAATTTCACAGAACTAGCAGAAGGTCCAACTGCTGGGGCACGGGTAGCATGATGGAGAAATATGAAAAATTTATTAAATCTAAAATTGCAACAATAACCCACCAACGCTAATCGATGCTGGGGAAAGGTGTAACCAATGTTTAAAGATTGTTTCTCTTGCAAGACTCAATGTTTCGATGCAGTGACGTTTGTGGCAATCGGTAAAATTCATCCAGTGAAGTGAATTGCTTTTCACACGAAGAAAATAGGCGTAAAATATGATTGAATCGAATCTCGATCAAGGTGTGTTTAATACGTGAATGCTTGCAATACAATATTGCACGCTTTAATACATTATTAAACTATTAGTGAGTGAAACGCTCCCAATGCAACCCTACAGTTTGGTTCACGTAGGTATAAGTGTTTCAAAAAACAGTGTACAGGATGCAAAGCCAAAGCTAGCATAATTGTAAGCTGATGAAAATATTCTTAATAATGTCAAAAGAAGAAATTCAGGACGAGTACAAGAATATTCCAAATGAAGTATATTTCGACAATAACATAGACAATAACATAGAATTGGGTTAAATCTATAAGAACTGATGTAGTCCAATATGATCAGAAAAAACTACAGCCTTATAATACACTTTTTTAACGATAGATTTACCAAACATGCTAGACATGTGAGCAATAAGAGTAAGCTTATGTCTTTGGTAATAATTTATTTGTCGTACCATTAATGTTTTAAAAACCTTACCTCTTGGATTAATTTTTAACACTTGGTTTGTATTTTAAAAATCAAAACAAAGTTCTAGCCGTTTAAGAAACGATAAGTTTTTCATGCTTAGTCCAAGCGAATTACAGCGTCGAATAATTCCAGACATGTGAATAAACAAAATGAAAATATTGCTCAATAATTAAAAATAATTTACAGATGAATGATAAATGATTTCATTACCGCCCCAACCTACAACAAAATTCACATATTGATACAGTCTTAGCTAAACAACTTAATCACGCATTAGGAGCATCTTATGCACTAAAGCAGCTTTCTGCAAATTACCCTTCTGGTTAGTGGCTCGATGCCGGAACTTTGACTACGCAACCAGCCAACAGCACGGCTAACGCATCGCCATCGAACGAGCCGAGATGTTTGCGCGTTTTTATCCGCTCTCTTTCCGTGTTTGATTTTGCTGGGGTTTTTTTTTCTTGTATGCCTTATGCGCCTCAAACGATTGCATAATGTTTGCCAGCGTCTGGCGGGCATTTGTCACGATTTCGAAGCGCTTGCCGAGCTGAACGGGAAAAACCTATGATAATAAATAAATAAACACACCGTGCACGTTAGCGGGACGCCAAGCGTCCGGGAAATGGTCCCGTCGCCACAGAAGAAAAAACATCGTGAGGCACTTAATGTCCGCTCGGCACAGTTTTCTTGACCGGTTGGTGCCGGTTGAAAAAGAGGAAATGAGTCGTTATCGGTGATGGAGAATAGTTTTGTGGGCCCGGTTGTTTGCAGTATTTTTTTTTTTGACGTTGCTTGTTGCACCCGCAGGCTGGCAGGAATGAGGAAAAGAAATGTAACCGATTTAAAAGAAAGAAAGAGTGTTATCTTTACTCCCCCTTGCCTTTCCTGCTTGCGACGCACGTTGCAAAACTTAATTAAACTTTCGCTCTTTAAGCGAACGACCACGATTAAGCGCCTTCGGTTGAGTCGATCGAGCAAAAGTGATAAAAACCAGTACTTTGTGAAATTGCATCGCGGTGGAGAAGGTGGAGCGAAACAAAAATAGTCCGCGGAAGAAATGTAGTTAGCGGGAAGCTACCGGTTTATGACAAGGTCGGAGCTGAAATTGGCGTTCGTTAATGATTTCATTGCGATCGAACGGAGATCGTAATCAATCAGGAGGAAGCTACGGGGAGGTATGAAAAGAGAAGAAGCTTTTCTGCATTACGTCACGCAGGGACGTTGGAAGTAAGAGGGAAGCTTTAATATAATTCAGTAGAATCAATAGAAACTACTAGCAACTGCTTCTAAAGAACATTATTCAATAATTGGTCAATGAAAACTTGATAGATTAGTGAAGCATAAAGCAACCAATAAAAGCTTATATTATTGAATAGCTTTTTAATTAATAATAGAAGAACATTTGCCAGCTTCCTTCAACTCCTTAGCAAGACTCATCCGATTTAGCTCTACATTTTTTTTAAATCGTCCTTCGAAGGCACATGCTTCCAACCATAACTGGCAACCCAATCTGTGTATCGCCTTATGTCCCACACACCCTCCCCCCCTGTCTTTACCAAACTCTCGCATATGTGTATACCAATGATCCCTTCGCCCGGAAAAACCGGTGGTCCCTCAGCCGAGTGACCCATGTTGCGGTAAACACGCAAAACCCTTCTCCCCCGCTCCCCCAACCCCCATCCTAGTTCAGCTGGAAAGGATGGAAAAAGAGTTACAGAGCAGCCGCAAATGAAAGTGAGAGTGTGACTCGTGAAAGGAGACAGAGTACGGCGCCGTGCAAAGTCGAGCGACGGTCGTTTGACCCTACACAACACTGGAGAAGGTAACTCAAGACGTGCGTGCGTGCACAACGCTCGCGCCCGCAAGAAGAACGTACTGAAGACGCGCAGATGAAGTTGGCGACGATAATGATGATGAGGATGATGGTTGGTGGAAAAGTAAAGCGTTGCTTATGTAATACGAAACCCATCGGCCATCGAGACAGCCACAAGCACTCAGTTTGCCCAAGAGGCACGCACGCCAGCACACTCGAGGGAACGAACTGCTGTGTGCAAAGTTCCGTATAATCGAACAGGCCGGACGTTCAACTGAACCGAAATTGGAAAGGAAGCTCGTCTATGTTACGATTATGTTGTCTGAGTGTGTGTGTGTGTGTATCTGTTTGTGTAGGGGTGTTTGTTTATGTTTTATGCTCTATCGAAATGGGAAGTGTAACGGACAGGACCGGTTGCAGCTCAAGACCCAGACGATTATGCATGCTTGTCTACGTCATCTTCTCACATTAGCAGATAGGCTTGGTCCGAGTTTGTTGGACATCAATCGAAGCATTGTGACAGACAACACTGGGCAAATTAAGCAGAATTAAGCTTATTTCTATTCACTTAAATGACGATTTTCTGGTCCTATCTGCGAGACGTTTGCTTCAAAATTGTAAATGTTATTTCAGCAATATTTTTCAAACTTTGATGGTATTGCTTCAAATGAAATTGAAATATTGTGGATAATTTGCTGTCCTTTGTTACAATAATTCTTGTGAAGAGTACATTTTTCATGGTAAATATAAAGAATTTAGATATGACAACAGATTTAAATAAACTATATATATAAACGATAGATATGAACGATGCTGTCTTGGATGTATTGTTATAATGAACTAGCTTGAGGTTTTTTTTCGCATGTGGCTGTGTTTGGGCGAATCACTAGAAATCTTTTGCAAATGCCAGTTAAATTTAAAAAAAAATAAATTACCTGGACAGTGATTGGATCCATTCCTTTAACTGTTCAAACTTTAACTCAAAAAAGATTATTTAAAGATGTAGAAGCAGGGCATAAGCTATTAAAAGGTACAACAATATTTTAGAAACTAAAAATATATGACATTAGACACAATTGTGTACTCTAGCACGGTGTTGCTTCTCTTCAATACAAATGTGTTTTCCTGCCACATTTGACCCGTTTATTACACTCATCGGCTCATGAGACACACACACACACAAATCGTACACTCACATACTGGACGATATAGTACGAAGAAACAAAACCCAAAAAAAAACCCAAGATGCAAACCGAACTACAAGCGCATTACTAACTCCCGGACTATCAACATCTAGTCGGTGGTGACGGTGGTAACAATCGCGGTGTCAGAAGCGAGCTGCAGTGCCAGCACGAGGGCGGAACGTGCGAGTTTTTCCTGCTCTGCTGGATGTCGGGCGGGCTGCTACAGGGTACGTGCGGCGGTATGCTGAAGGGCTGCTGCCACCGGACGGCCAAGTCGGCCAACATTGGCATCGATGCGAGTACGGCGGTGGATCTGACGAACGTGCCCGCGCTAGAGTACGGCCCGGTACAAAACGATCCCAGTGAGTGTGAAAATCCTCCTCCACCTTCACCAACACACCCAACCCCACCCCTCCCTGTGCGTGCGTGTTTGTATGTGTGTGTGTGCGCATTAGCTTCCGAAAGGTCGTAGATCCCTTTTGGTTCTTTGGTTCTCTGTCCCGTTCCTGAAGGATTCTTGGTGTTTAATGTTGAAGCTTCGCACGAGTTGACACAAATTTACACGAATCGCTCTGTAACTCATGCCCTCCCCTCCCCCTCAGAAAGCATAACCAGAATATCCCGAAAAGGTGGATAAGAGACTTTCTCACACGCGCACACACAATTGGTAATGGAAGTAGTAGACGTAATGGACATGGTTGGGTTGCATGTTGAGGTTATGTGATGGAATGTAGAAAACTGTCATTCAAGACGAATTAATGCGTATGTAGCTGTGAAACTAGTGAAAAGGGCCACAGACAAATCAAACAATCAATCAAAACTCTTATAATTCAGTTGTTAAGTAAGTCGTTCTCAATTACAGTCACCCAAATTTACCTGCTATTAAGGATTCGAGCTCAATCCGCAGCTGTAAACCACGGACTCATTAGTTCTTTAAGCTCTTGGTAGATTGAGCAAGAGCGCACTGTTGCAATCTGCGTATTTTCCATTCTCAATTTCACCCAGCTGTTCGGAAACGTTCCCCGAAAGCCCGTTGGTAAGAGCCATTACGTGAACGCACACTCAAGCCGGCTGACTCGCACGCTGTGCGCTGCGTCTCGATCGGGCTGAAGCAATCATGAAACCGATTTGACATCACTTTGTGTGTAAAGATAGCGATTTGGGTGCAGTACCGGTGGTTATCTAACAAGGAAAGCTTTGTTCACTTTTTCTCCTGCACCGGGCAATCAGGTGACAGTATGGCCCCAATGGCGGGTAATTGTCGCAAAACGCTTAATCGAAGTTTGGTCAGCGGGTGTTGGCTATAACGGTCATAGATTATTTCGAAGATTAGTTTTTTTGTGATCGAAAGTTAGTGATGCAATAAGGGGGTTTTTTTAAAGAACAGACGTCAGCTGGAAGATGAACAAAGTGACGTTTCCCATGATTATCTCAGTGAATTTTGATATTTGTGGATTTTGAGATTTATGCTCAGAAATCTATTAAAACCCTATTCTTTCTATTAAAAAAATGAAAAAAAGAAAAATTTATAAAAAGCACAAAATGATTTAGATGTGACAAAGAGAGTTTGTATCAAGAGCAGAATAAAAGGGTATGATTTAGAAAAAAAATCAATCAAAAACCTGTAACACTATAATATAGGACCAATGAAATAAATCAATTGTATCGTATGAAAGTACCAGAACTTAGACCATTTCTTGTGAGTTTGTTGTATCTTGTTCCTCCCTTTGCTGATATTTTTATTTGAATTATTCATTTATAAATTCGATTTTCTGGCTTTATATTTGAGAATTGAACTTGAAACGAAACACTTACCTACAAATATAGTGATTTTCTAAATTTTAGTTTGAATTGCTAATGGCATACTCTTGTTATGGTTTCTACTATACATTTTGCTTTTTGTATCATATTCGAAATTGTAAATAGTTTTGTACTTTTGGGTGGTGTTTTTCACTTCTATTCCGATCTTTGTAAATTTTACATAAATCATGTGTCATCTTACTATTGCTCCTTCTTTTTTTTTTCATTGTACAGAATCTATCCCTATTTCACTAACAAACATAACAACATAACACACAAATCACCCTTGATTGACGTTCATCACAGTGCTTAGACATCACTCCCAACGTTTCCACACTGACCGACATTCTGTGTTTCTTGTTTCTATACGGGTTTTCCTGTGGCTCACCAAACTTTCTTTGTTACTATGATTGGCTTTCCTGTTTGTTTCCATTGTTTTGGTGTTTTTTTTTTCTACTTTCTCACGCACACTTGGATAATATAGCAAATATCAAAAAAGGTCCTTTGAATTCTCTTACACGTTACAAAAAATCAAATACTTGTTTTACTGATGTTTCGCTTTCTTTCTTTTTTCCATCCATGCTCTCTTTCGTTCGGAAAATCGTAGGTTGCGGAATATCGTTAGCAAAGCAGACAGCCCAGCGGCGGATCGTCGGTGGAGATGACGCTGGATTCGGATCCTTCCCCTGGCAGGCGTACATCCGGATAGGTTCCTCAAGGTAACGTCACGTTCCCCTGCCTTTCCCTTTCCGTCCCAATTTCAGATCTCGTTCCCAATGTTCCCCCAATCAAGCTCCCCATCAACCTTCGTTTTGTTTTTGCTTAACCCGATTGTAGTTAATTTATGTGTTTTCTGTGTGCTTGCTTCCCCTGGGACGATTGAAGATTTATGGTAATGCACTTCTGCTCCATTTCGGGAAAATGCAAAAGACGCAGTTGCTGGAACCTTTCGCCAACATCCTACCTCGCTCCCTGCCTTTCCCATTGCACACAAGTGCTCAAGAATGGTCGACACTTTCCCTTCCTGTGGTGGGATACATCGTGCTCCCAAAAAACAACTCCCGTCACCCCGGCGCCTTTGATCGGAGGATCGGAGGACTTTTACATGACCCACATGCGAGCGAACTACCGTGTAAAATGGCCCATGACACCAATTTCGGGTCGGCATCAGTTGCCTCATACCCTGCTGACACGGGAGAGAAATCGTTCACCCGCACGGCCGGATGCTGCGTAGAAGAAAGTGAACCACTCTCGGCGCTCGGAAATCGAAAGTTTCGAGTGCGTTTGCTTTGCTACGTCGAGGCGAGGCGCGAGCACGCCTACGCCAATGGTAGCCGCCAAATATAAAGTCCGTGCCGAATCTTTGGCTAGTGAGTAAGACAGTAAGAGAACCGGAAGAAAGGAGCTGAGATCGGGAGGAACACGTATGTGGGACACGGCTCAGAGGGTGGCGTGAACCATCAGCTGACAACACACGGATTTGTGCTGCAAAACGCTGCTGTCTTGCACTCCCGAGAGCCTTCATTTGCATTTCGGTACACGTCTGCGGATGTCTGTTCGGTTTGTTTGCACACGGTCTTGTCGAGATTTCGTGGTTCGAGGCCGAAGGGTCTGGCTTTGGTTTGAGAAAGCGGTGAAAATGCTTCCGACTACCGTCTTACCCAACCCAAATGCACTCACTCATACAAATATGAGAGCGTACCAGGTGGGAGGAAGTTGATTTGGTAGAAAATTACTTCAATTAAGCAAACAGTTTTGGTTGCATCAAACCTTACGAACAACTAAAACATTTTCGCATAAATCTCTGAACACTACAGATGATAGTGATTGATGCTGTGAAGAGGAGTCAAGAAGACTGGAACTGATTTTCACCTGGATCAATGACGATTGATTGGTAAAAGGTTTGGAAATGGGTTGTGCATGACATACAAACATTTGGATGATATCATCATAGCGAACAACTACATGAGCGAAATGGGCCTGGTGTTTATTTTAACAATTAACAGCAAAGATCCACAGCAAACAATTGATGACTTATTGAACTGCTGTTTGGGATTTAGGAACTTAGCGAATCGATTAATTCTTTTCAAATATTTGATGCATTTATTTTACTGTATACCATCATTGTTACTTATTTGACACCTTTAACGGAACATCATTTAAACTCCACGCCACAGGGTTGCAAAACGGTATATATTAGTTACGGTATATGTAAGTTCATAGATCTCTCTAACAATTGTACGTATTAACCATATTGCAGTAAGCTTTAAACCATGTATCTCATTTAAAATTGATAAATTAAAGGACCCCTAAAGTGTATCATTCAGGAAAATGAAAGATTTTTTTTAAAATAACATTCTCATTAAAACAAAAAAAAAAGATAACAAACTAGAAAGATCAGTCAAGACCTTAGAACTGAATAATGAGATTTGCCGGGTTTTCAACAATTTTATTGACACGTTCAGCGCGCTATGGAAATATTCGAGCATATAATTGACTCTATCAAAAAGTTATTGAAATGTTCGTGAGTAGGCGTAGACAGTTTCGATAGAAGTTAAATGAATTTTGTCAACGCTTCTTCAATAACTTTTTGAAAGAGTGAATTATATCGAACGTTTCAAAAATCTTGATTAAATTGTTTATTATATCTTTGACAATCCTGTATATTCATCTACAATAACCTTCAAAAAATAACTTGACCTACGTTAACTGGTTGAATTAATGTCATTGGATCAGGTTTGAGCCTTGAGTAAAACGAAAATAGGCAGCAAAAGTTTATTTAAAACTGCGAAAAATTAAGCAAATCTCTAAAAAAAAAATTCCCGCGGTTAAAGGAGTTCTCAAAAATTATTGCAGGGAATTGTGATTAAGAGAAGTCTTATAGCTTTTCCAGCAATTAGTGGATTAGTTCATTCTACACTCGCAAGGAAAAATTGAACGGGTGTAGAAAAGGTTTATTCTTATCAACTCACTGACAGGAACACATAAAATAGACATTAAATGGCAATGAAAGCTCATTAAACTTTACTGAAATGGACGGTAATAATTGTGTTCAAAGAATCAACATCATGCAAAAACAGACTATTTAAAATATCTGTAAAGTAGAATTAATTGCCATACCGTCATAGTGCAGTAATAGCTAAATCTAACGTATACAAACTGTCTCTACGCCATCGCCATTGAAAGGATTACTTTCACTCTGGGCACTGTAGGTCGAGAGGGTTTAATCTAATCGTAAGCCACTCTACCGTTTAAAGATTCGTCGTTCCGTCCATTGGTAGAACCTTCAGAAACTATGCAGCCCTGTGCAGATGATGTGCAGCAATGGTTCGAATGCAGCGCTTCGAAGCGCCCTCCAGTGCAAAAACACCCTCCCGTGGGGAGATGCCAATTGAAGAGGAAAATTTCATTAACATAACCACTAATTAACTCTCACCAGTATCGGGAACCATCGTCGTAGCCGTCGTGTTCGTCGTCATCTACGCCGTCGTCGTGATGGTTGCCATCGCTTCACAGTCTCATCGTTTCACTCCTCGCCGTAGTGGTTGTGTTTTTCGCTTTGTTATCAACTTTAATCAGTACGTTGTTGTTACTAATCATTAACTAATCCGCTAACATGTTTTTTGTTCAATTTTGTTTCCCATCTTCACCTTCTCTTTGTCTTCTTACCTTACATTCCCCCCCCCCTTTTTTTCACCCGTTTCCGTTGGGCGTTGGGTTGTCGTGTTACTTCATGCTGTCCTTTTTGTGCGGGCTTTTAAATTTCACAATCTCTGCACCTTACTGTTTCGCCTAAACCAATTATGTGTTCCCCCGGCATTGCCGTGGTTCTTTGTTCCTTCCATTCCGTACACTGCACACTGAATGTTGCAATGATCTTCTCCTTTCCCTTTCATTACGATCGGCGTACTACGGAATATGAGTGTGTTTTTTTATCCGTTTTTCTTCCTTCCCCTAATTTAAACCTGGCTGTGCGTGACCGATCGTGATCTCATTTTGCCCTTTCCTTTGTCCACCATCCTTATTCCTCACTTCCCTGTTCAATTTCGCGCTCTTCGCGCACGTTTGCGGCTATGGGTTCTGGTGCACCCTTTCTTCGTACACTCTGTAACGCACAGGTCTATGCTTTCCAGATGCGGGGGCTCGCTGATTTCGCGCCGTCACGTGGTGACCGCGGGCCACTGCGTTGCGCGGGCGACCCCACGGCAGGTGCACGTGACCCTCGGCGACTACGTGATCAACTCGGCGGTGGAGCCGCTGCCAGCCTACACCTTCGGCGTGCGGACGATCAACGTGCATCCGTACTTCAAATTCACACCCCAGGCCGATCGGTTCGATGTGGCCGTGCTGACGCTGGAGCGGACGGTGCACTTTATGCCCCATATCGGTAAGACCTCTCAGCGGGGGGGTCAGTTTCACTTTTGTTTTTGCCCTGCAGTGGGATTATATTTTTCAGAGCTTTTCTTTAGCTGTGTGTAGCCGACAGTAAAAGGATGCATTTCAAAACAGCGTACGTAGTGAAGGGGGGAAAAACGTTCATCCCTTCTCTAGTAAGACAGTCCGGAAAAACAAAGGATTAGTCTGGGATTTCATGAGAGAGAAAAAAGTGAAACCGACCCTCGAACAAAAAGCTCCGGAACCCTTTCCGGGTCATGTTTGATCCTTTTGTTTTTGTTTTCACAATTCATTGAAGATCCTTTGATATCATAACTTCTTATCTTTAAATCTTCCATATTTTTTCTTTCGTGTTCAAACGATTCAAACCTTTTCGTTGGAAAAAAAATTTCCAGAGTTTACTCTTTCTTTTCTTCTTTGTATATTTTTACACCCTTTTTTACTGTTTTCATTTCAACCGTTTTCTGTTTTCCCCCTTTTTTCTCGGTATTTCCTACCTTGTACATGGTGTGCTCTTCTGCATGAAACTGAAAATCGAAAACATAACCAAACAAACAACAAATCCCTTACGAAAACACAACCTCTTCCATTCAAACAAACACAACCGGCGCCACCATGTATACCATCGTCCCCCCTGGAAATCGAAATCCCTTGGCTGGGTTGTGCCGCTCCTGCTACTACCATTTTTTTTTGTCCGGTCTGTCAGCCCCTATCTGTTTGCCGGAGAAGAATGAAGATTTCCTCGGAAAGTTCGGCTGGGCGGCTGGCTGGGGAGCGCTCAATCCTGGTTCGCGGCTGAGACCCAAAACGCTGCAGGCGGTCGACGTCCCGGTGCTAGATAATCGGTAAGTAGAGTAAGGAGGTTTGGTGCAACAAGCTTTCAACGGGTTGTTTGGATGTTACAGCTTTGAAGAATATTGTTTTAAAATCTCATGGGCACAGTTTATTTGGTTGGTTTCTAGGGATATAACCTTTACCTTTGGATTAGAGATTATGTTACAAGCGTTCTGTCGAGCATAGAAAACACCAAGAAAAGAAAAACTGTTAAGATTTAAATTTATCATCGAAAAGAGTTAAGAAGTTTTTCTTTAAAACACAAAAGTTTAAAACGCAAAAAATATCCAATTCATAATAAAAATTATTTAAAATAAATAATAAAAACTAATAAAATTATGATACATCAAATTAAAAAAATGTATCTTAGGTTCGCCAACATATTTTGAACTTAAAAAAATCTCTAATAATTAATAAACATGATTTAAGTATATAATTATCTGTAGATATGCATTGATCGTGTATGTAAAACTATACTCTAGTTATCGCTCAACGAATTACTTTATTCATAAATTGATAGTACAATAACTTTTCAACACTTTTTTTCTGTTCACATTAAGACACTCAGTACATGCAAGGAAAAAGAAGACAATTATTTGATAAGTTTTTTTTATCTAAACATTACATTTAAAAACTAAACTTTGTCTCAAGGGACCAAAGATAGAAGTGTCACAAATATATACTTTTTCCACAAATAGTACAAGCAATAAGAAAGATAAAGATCCCAAGATAAAGTTCAATCCAATGTCAATTAATATAAATTTAATGCCAAACTAGATTCGCTACACAGGACGAAGCGTATCCTTCTCTACAACCTTGAACTCAGATTAAATTTTATGCACACCACTCCTCTTCCCCATCCTACCAGGGTTTGCGAACGGTGGCATCGCTCGAACGGCATCAACGTGGTCATCTATCCCGAGATGCTGTGCGCCGGATACCGGGGCGGCGGTAAGGATTCCTGCCAGGGCGATTCCGGTGGACCGTTGATGCACGAGAAGACTGGCCGATGGTATTTGATCGGTAAGTGAGGAGGATGGTGGAGGCGTTTGAGCTAAAAGAAATAGTGAAGCAATTCGATTTTCACCCCTCCCCGACAGGTATCGTGTCCGCGGGCTACTCCTGTGCCACCAGAGGTCAGCCCGGTATCTACCATCGGGTTGCCAACACGGTCGACTGGATATCGCACATTACACAAATTTCCACCTAAGCCCCCTTCCCAGGGGAAAAAAAAACCTCCGGTGCAAAAGGAACCGAGCGCGAGCGCAACAATGGAGCGAACACGGCACTCTGGTCGTTCTGCTGCATCAGACGGTGCATCTAAGTCACACGACAAACCGTTCATTTCACGCAACTAGTGGGAGCAGACAGGGATTACTGGCGAGAGGAGTCAGTGATACGGGAAGAATGCTGCGAAACCTTTCCTCGTACGAAACGCTACAGCGCTGGAACCGCGCCCTCAGCGCGCTCGAGAGTTCCTGGGCAAGAATGAGACGGCCAGGCCAGGTGAACTATCAGCTGCTGGTGGGATTTAATTTATGAAACGATATATATTTATTTCTACTGCCTACGGTCTGCAAGACTCACTCACATGCAGCATGACGCAGCCTGTGTAACTATTTCAAAAACAGCACACAACAAGTAGTACTTCGTTACGGGATAGGAACAGGATAGGAGAGCTTACTTCAACGTACCATAAAAAGATAGCACACAGCAAAGAAAAAAAAAACAATGAAGCCACCAATGCACACAACCACACGCGCACGCAGTGAAAATGTGATATGTAAAAACATGAGTTTCAAACTGGCTGAAAGGAAGCAACGGGAACGGTTATATATACATATATTTGCAAAAGCCTACTTTAGAGAGAAAGTCGCGTTGCACTAGTATGGATGAAGCAGACGCATTAAGGACGACCGACCGAAACGGAAGCGAGAGAAGCGGACGAAACAAATTGTATAAAAAGCGACACTGAACTTATCATCACTAAACGACAATTACAGTGGACACAGGGCTTCGGTCTTCTTATGGTGTGTGTTTGTGTATTTTGTGTACTATCTCGTATGCGCTAATTACACGTTTCTGTGAAACTGTACAATTAGCACGGTACACCAATCTAATAAATGTTAGCATGAAACGAAATACAGACACGAGGACTCGAACGGAAGGGCAGCGCGTACAGAGCACCCATAGCATAGGAAAGGTAAAACTTTGTATGTAATCCCGCCGCGTTGGTAAAAGAAAAACGTACTTTCTTCCACGCTCCAGCACTGCGTTAAATGATGCGTTATTGTAAATATTATTTTTATTCGGCTGGCAGTTCTACGAAAATCGAACCGATTCTGTGTGTAGAGCGCCGTACACGTAACCATACACAACGCTGATGGGGGAAAGACTTCTGGAAGTTTTGGAAGCTGTAGTGACATTGAAAGTTGAAGAGAAAATTCAAAGTTAGCGCAGCACGCGATTTTTCTTCCTTCTTGGTTAAAGGAAAAGTAGAACATCGGACAAGAAATTTTCGTAAATGTGATTTTTTTTACAAGCTCGATTTATGTAGCGTATGACGGCCGTTAGCGATGTTTAATGTAAAGCCAATGTTACCACGTGAAAGTTAAATCACGAGAAACCCCTATGCACGATAGCATACGACAGTCTAGTTTGTTTTATTTTTGTATGTACCACCCCGAACACAACGCTACCGATGCAGAGGTTTTTTGTTTTGTTGTGTATAAGAATATTTTGTACATCTCATGTTGTTTGCGGAAACAGACAAATGAATCCCTCTGATCAGCATTGCTAGCAGCGACCCAAACGATGGCTCTTAACTTCTCTACTTAACTTCTTAACTTCTCAATCTTAACTTTAAAGTAAATTACGAAAAGGGAAGAAATTGCGTGAGCGCTACACAGTAGACCTTTGAGCGGGCAAGGAAGCACGCTGCACGGACCGCCGCACTGTTGTAGCATACTGTTGCACGGACTCGAAGATGTTCGCAGGAATGTGTTTTTTTTTTGTTTTGTTTTTAGATAGCTATTGAAAAACTGTTTTTTTTTTTGCTTCACTCAAATGAAACCTCGTCAGAATGTAGAAAGGATAATAAATACAGCATTGTACCCTGACAGAAATGCACAGTGAACCTTTTCTCTTCTTACCACGGTTACCTTCCGAAATTATGTAAGACACATAAAAAAATTGAATTGAAATAATCTGCTTTCAAATAATTAAAGGGCAATATCACAATTATTACTTTTTGTTTTTGTTAAATCACGTAGGTAAGCGGTATTGAAAAAGGCACTTTTTGCATAAACTTTGTCATACGCCTGAAAGTATGCAATTGCTTAAACATTATGGCACTCATATTTTATGGCAGATGTGTCAAACTCATTTCATTGGCGGGCCGCATTTACACATTTTTGATTATTCGCGGGCCGCATAGTTGAACTTGACAAGAATATAAACATGGTTCAACCACACTCTTTTTAAAATTGCTCAAATGTTCTCCTTCGATATTTTGCTTACTGATATTTTGATATTGTTGCCATTTGCAATCTGTTCACCATAGCAAAAGTTTTACTGCTCTACTGACGAAATGATTGTTCTTCTCTAAAATTCTTAATGCTCGCTTGATGTTAAAAAACATTCGATTTTTTGGTAATCTAGGCTTTCAAAACAATATCATGAAATATTCTCGCGGGCCGCAAAAAATCTCCCGGCGGGCCGCAAGTTTGACATACCTGTTTTATGGCATTAAATGTGCTAAACCATGCATCAACATTGATTTATTGAGTTGAAAAGAATGGAGTGCCTTATAATTTAATTGTTTTATTTTGATGAGGAAAAAGGAGAACTTTCTGTTCCATTCCCTTTCTTATTATTTTTGTTTTCAATCAAACTAAATTCATTTTATTCAGGTACGGTTGATCCGGGAATATTTTCTCCCATCTCAGCTTGGGCCAACCACGCCTCCTCTGTCCATGTGGACGGCCTAAGAGGATTTTGCGGGCTTGGTCGTCCGGGTTCATGCGTATAGCATGACCAGCCCACCGGAGCCGGGCGAGCTTAATTCGCTGTACAACAGTAAGGTCGTTGTACACAATACGGCATGGCCGTAACTACAGAATAAAAAAAAGGTCGTTGTACAGCTTTAAAAGTAAAGCACTCCAAAAAACTTTGTCTTTCCATTGCCAAGATTTCTGAAAGTAAGATGTTGTAAGATGTAGTAAGTTAAAAAAATATAACTGCCTTAAGAATGGGACCTTTTCAAAACTTCCTGGGTATAACTTCTTCTTCTTCGGTGGTACAACAACCCCTGGGTCAAGGCCTAACCAGAACACTATTGTGCTTTGGCTCTTTCTGTGACTGAGTGTACCCATCCATAACAAGATGGTTAATCCTACGTCTGGGGGGTTGTAATTAGGTGTACCCATAGCAGGATAGTCAATCCTGCGTATGGGGGGCGGCAGCGGTCCGAATGAGTTTAGAATCGGCGACGGGCCTTTTGACAGGCCTACTACCGAGCCGGCTCCTCTTGGTGAAAAAATATTTGCAAATGTTTTGTCATTATTTATTTCACTTCACTTCAACCAATCACTTACCAGATTTTTAATAAACATGTGCTATCTCAACTTATTAACAAAATTTCATTTTAATTGGCCAACAGCGATGAATTATCACAAGCAGCATCGATTACAGTTTGAAACCCATTCATGATAATAAGCATAATTAGCTATATTCGTTTTGTTTTCAAAATGAGCTTCCATTAAACAATGTCACATATTAAAATTCATGAAATAACATTTCCGCTGCCTCCCGTATGTACTTCTCAGTGTCGACTATCCAACTCTACCCATTCTTCCCGGGTCGTTTGTTCATTAATTGATTACGCTTTCCGCACCCGCCGTTCTGTCGCTCGATACCCCGGTTGTATGCACACCGAAGTGGAATTTGCAACCGTGCTTACGTGAGCGCAACCCCATTGGCCCAATTATTTTAAATCATTTTCTTCCCCTCTTCCATTGGGATGCCTGGTGAAACCTGGAGCCAAGGAGAACGCCAAAAATCAAACCATCCAATAATTCGATTGAGCTTGCCTGCTTCCCAGGGCTTGGCAATTGACTCATTCGCTTTATGGCAGCTGCATCAGGTCCGGTTGAACGGGCAAAAACTAAGAAAGCACGCAACGAAGAAAGAGACATGGGTGAAAAACACTCCGGCACCTCGCAGGGGCACCATGTTTTTAAGCTCCGCTGCCAGATGATGAAGTTTAACGGAATGGATTTGATTACAACCTTGCGAGGCTTGTGCGAAAACAGCGACCTTGTCGGTGAGTTTTATTGCTCAATTTTATTCCTCCTGCAGAAAAGTGCGAACAAAGCGAAGAAGGCGGAAGAAACTTGGTCATCGGGTGGTGATGGTTCGGGAATTACCACCCCGGTGGCTGAGCATCGTGGAATGGCGCCCTTTTCTTTCGTCCAAAAAAAAAAAGTCGAAGGCACCCATTCCACCTTCTCTGGTCGCATCCGGCTTGTCTTCACAGAGCGCACACGTCTGGATAAACACTTTACCACTCCCTTTCGACATCCTGCTGCTTAAAACACGCTCGGTTTATGGGCCCGATAATGTACCTTTCTCGCTTCCGCACACCGTGGAAATTGTACGGAATTGAAAAAAAAGCGATTATCCCCCCACGGACGGCTTTTAACGGTATGGAGGACGCGGGAGCGGCGGAGTTGGGTTGTTACTATTTTTATTATTTTGCAGCCCTCGGCGAGGCCAAAGGATCCGCGCCACGTTGATTAACCCCTTGCCGACCCGCATGTCAGCGAAAGGAACCGGATCTCGCGATGACCTCCGCCTTTGTGTGATGTAAGTGTCGGGATGGGGGATGAGGTGGATACGTGTGTGTGTGTGCGTGTGTGGTTTTGGTGACCTGACCTTAGCTTTTTGCTTTTCTTTTCTTTTTTCTTTACTCCAGGTGACGTCACTGTGCTACCCACTGACGACCCCGGATGGTGCACAAATGGATCGGACAATAGTTTTTCATTTCCTTTCTAAATGAAGGCTAGGTTAGGCAAGACGTGAAGCGAAATGTGTGTGATGCCTACCCGGAGCTATTCACCTCGATCCACCCGGTTATAAATCAACAAATCTCTTTCCCCATTTCTACGAGCCCGACTTCACCTGCTTGCAAGCAACTGCTAGAAAAAAAAGGCTTACGGACCCGACCCGTCACTTATCCAGTGGGAGGGTCCATCATAAATTATGTATCAATGCTGCGCTGCCTTCCCGGGCGAGCTGCTGGATGCACCGGGGAGGATAATAATAATCAGGGTAGTAATGAATGTCAACTGTCCATTTCATCTTGACACTCAACCGATCAGCACGGTACGATCGCTACCGGGGAGCGGCGCTACTGCGCTGCTGCTAACGAGCGGAAGGATGTGTGTATTCTCCCGTGCGGGGCCATCTTTTCCTATTATAAAGCCATCACTCATGGGCCACGCGTGAAGCCGCAAAGCTGCGAAGAAAGCGGTGACGGTGACGAGAACGACTGCCATGCCGATTGATTGAGGTGCAAACATACAATGTTGCAGAAAAGGGGGCGAGCGCGCGCGCGCGTGTATGTCCAGCGGGGTAATTCAATGTCTTTCAACCGGGGGGAAAGTGAGATTGAAATTGAACGAACCGCTGGCAGGATCTGCCAGCGCAACAGACGTTTAATTATAGGACGTTCATCCCGGACTGTTGGATCTGTTTTTTTTTGGTGTAATTGAATTTAATATTTTCAGTTACGGTGGCCATGTGCTGTACGTTGAATGCTGTTTAAAAAGTTATACAAAGTCTTAAGTATCTTGAGTGCCTAAAATAAAGATTTAGTTTAACACAGTACAAGCAAGGTTTTAACAATCATTCCTTTGCCTTCAAAGTCTCTATAAGAATAAAGGAAAAAAAAACTCCTTTACCTTTTTGATTTTAAATTGTGTCACAATATAGGTGGAAAATAAATAAGATATTGTAACATCCTTTTTTCTCTATTTTATCATTTGAAAAACTGTTTTTATATTATAATACTTTGATGAGATAACAGGGAGTAAAGATTCTGATGGAAGTTGAATTACTGTTTAGGCTAGTTTCGATCTTAATCTTTAATCCTCTAATAATTAAGTAAAAGCATGTGGATGCAATTTGACTGTTTTAAATAATTATGGAATAACTGTTTTCTAAAACTTAATTCCAGTATTCATATTAAAATATTGGAGAAAATTTTCAAACCATTTGTATGGAACAGTAGTCGTTGTTTAAAGCGACTTCCAACATTTGTTTGATTCGTATTAACACTTTGACGACCACTTTGATGTAATGCAGAAGCGCTCAAGAAAATCGATTTAAATCACTTTTTTTATTTTGATAGCTTTTTTTTTTGTTTTGGATCATCTTACGATTTAACAAAAATATTTAGGATCTTCAGATTTCGAAAATAATTATCATTTAACCCGGATATGTTTCATGAATTTATTTAACGTTGTATTTACACCTTGTTAAAGCACTTATTTCTATCCATTACCCCAATTACCTATTTTAAAAAAATAAAAAAACAATTTTAAAACAGATTTTCAAAAATCGTTGCACCACCGAGATATTTGATTTTTGTCATTGGCTTAGTGAGGGTATGTTATATTAATTTTCTTATTTTTACAGCAAAAAGGTGTATCATTTGAACAAAGCTCAACAAGAGAATTGAGACTTTTATGAACTAAGCAAATATTGTATCAGTTTTTTTTACCCAACATGGTCAACTCTTATGAATTGTGTAATAATTATTTCATACATCTATTTGAAATGGAAAAGCTTTTTCTTATATTAAAAAATCATTTAAAAAAGATAATCAAAAAAGTATCTCAAATGTTATCCAACATGCATGCTGCATCCTATTGTTCATTCAAATAGGAGCAATTGCCCGAAATAATGAATCATATTCAAATCATCTTTTCTTCTCCATAACACACAGAATCAATAATCAGAAAGAAACAGCTTTCCACCAAACAAAACAAACGTCAATTCGGCCCACTCGGTGTCTAAAACAATTTTCGATACCCATTGTTTGTTGATTATAAATAGTTAAGCATACCAGCTTAGCTGACCGTTTAAAGCTAAACTCTCCATTCAAACATGCAACAACCGCCTCCAAACAACCCGCGGGCTGCACATTGCTGGCCGCTGGCCTCTTCGCGGTTCAGAAAACTCCCGTTGCACCGCGCGGGATTGTTTTGATAGTTTCCAGCATTCCGCACCGACGCCAACCATTTGCATATCAAAATTAATCTCCTCAAACGGAAATAATTTATCCACTTATAATTTCGAGAGGCCCCCTTTCGGCTCGGTGGTCCTTCCACTCGCCGCATTCGGCCGTTGTGGTTCGCTTGGTTCCGCATGCTTAACCTAATAAACCACTAACCTTCTGCCGGAGGCGCCTCCACTCCTCTCTCTCTCTCTTTCTTTTTCTCTTTCTCCCATCGGTGCGTTTCTTCCTTCTCTCCGTTCTATGCAGTTCTCCTTTTGTTCGTTTGTTTGCCAAATTCCACTCAATCTACAAAAAAAAAAGAAAACACAACTCAAGTGCCTTTAAAAAGCGCCCGTGGGAAGTAACCAGCTATACGCGAATGCGCGCGAATCGGAAATGAACGAAGCGAACCAACCGGGAAAACAGCACCCTTTTCCCCCGGTTTGCGGCTGTTCTACAGCCAAAGGATGGGAAGCGAAAGAGGAGGATAAAAAATGCACACACACACACACACACACAGCGCAGTACAAGATTTGGCGAATGTTTTCCACGCCGGAAGTATGTGCTCGCTGTTCGAATTGTCTTTCTTTTCCCTGTTCCGCAACAGCATTCCTTCCTTGACGCGTATATGTGTCACAGATTCCATCGGAAGGAGAGCATGATCTAAGCGCCATGTTGCGAGTGGTTCCCCCGGCGGTGATGCTGGTGGTTGGTGGTGTTGGAGGGAATCGAAACAGTGAATCGAGATTGTTAAGGGCTGGTGCTCACGATCGAGTGTGGCAGGAAAAGTCCTCGATCGATGGCACGCGTACTGCTTTTACAGCACACCTGTGCCACGGCTGTTGTACAGTTATGTCGTTTCCTTTTTCTCACCTGTCTGTTTCTCCCTTTCTACAGCACGGTCACCCCGTTCGCCCCGGTACACTTGGCACTTTCCTTGCCTGCCCAGTTGCCCGCTAGGTCGGCCGATGTGGGCTTCTATCACGAAACGAATTGTTCTACGATTCATTTTCATGCTGCCGAGTCCGCTCGGTGACATTGAGCCTATGCTGCCTGTGTCATGCTGTGTACTACACATGGGTCTCTGTTTCACTCTCTAGCTCGTTGCCGGGCGTTTGCTTTCCCCTCCCTCATCACGGTTCCGTGCCAATCCTTATCTGTCACTCTCGATCGGTTCTCTCCTCTGCCGCGCTGCCTTCTCGATGTACAACAACTTTTCAGCTGATCGACGGTACGATATTCACCTGACAGTAGGAAGCACCCCGTATCTATCTCCATGGATTTTTCCCCCGACCGAGTGACGCTTGCAGTGGAGAAAAGTATTGAAACCGGGGAGAGAAGAAAATCGTTTTAAACTTTGCAAATAATTGTAAAAAAATTGTTCTAGTTAATGGTGCAAACCATGCACAGGATTTTAAAGTGTTATCCATTTTGTCCATAAAACGTGGCCTTTTTTAAAAAATCAGGTTTATTTTGCTGTTAATTTACTTCTATTCTAGCTGAGCCTAAGCCTTTCTCCAGCTTCTTCTTTTTTTTGGGTGGCACGGTAACCTGTGTAAGGTCAAGGCCTAACCAGAGCACCAATGTGCTTTGGCTCTATCTTTGACTGATTGTACCCCGTTCATAGTCAAATCTGCGACAAATCAAAACAACAAGACAAAAGACAGAATAGCCAATCCTGCGTATGGGGGACGACAGCGGTTCGAATGGGATTCGATGCAATGTCAGCCCTGATCGTATGAAACAGGCCTTCGCCGCTACCCATGAGACCACCGAGCCGCTAAAAAGTTAAGTTTGATAGAAAAATGGCATTGTAGTATTCTGTAATTACGTTGAGGTGGAATTGTAACAAAAGTGGTGAGACAGGGACACTTAGTTTAAATTATTCCAAAGGAAGGAAGCCTAATCTGTAGTCCTGTCACTGTCAATATTAATTTTACATTCAGAGCAAATTCCATCGATGAGTGGACACAGTAGAAGAGAGAGTTAAGTAAGAGTGAGTGCCTAATTTAAATCCGTATTTCGTGGGTGATGTAATGGATTTAACCCATCCTGCCGAAAAACGACTTATTAAATTAGAAAGCAAAAATAGTACTCACACTTTTGGATAAAAATCTTGGTCTCATTCCTCGTACCGACTAGTTACTGACGAGTTAAGGTTGAAAACCAATAGAGAGTGAGTTACAGATTGCAATCCAAAAGAAGCGTTTCATTAGTTGGTGCAGGAAGTAAATGATTCAAATTGCAAGTAAAATGAAGATGAGTTTTTATTGATCTAAAAGAGTGAGCTTGATTTTTTCATTCCTTCAATCATTCTTTAACTCATCCATATAACATTCCCGTATCATCTCGACGCCTCACGCCTCGAGGGACTCCGGCTCTTGTCTTGACCATTGACCTACGTGATCTTGATTTGATTCGATGTTTTATTCATGATGTGTCTTACTCATATAACTTATTTTCAGAAGCTTTGGAAACCTTTTTTGGTTTGTTCAATTCTTCTTGTTTAGAATCTACTTCAAGGTAGAGTGATTTTAGGAAAATAACAAATAGTCACAAATTCGACGATAAACATGAAAACTGTTACTTAAACTTGGGATATACTAAAATTGGAATAGTACAAAAAGTACAAGAAAAGTAAAATAACACTTCTACCATTGCAAATTTGCCTAAATATAAAAATATCCCGGAAAATGTTTGTGTTTTCCAACCGACAAATATTTTTTAAAAGAAACAATCAAATCCACCCGCAACGCTAGGTGGATCGAACCCACCTTCTCGCGCACGGGCGCGGACAAGCACCGTCTGCACGGCTAAGGCACATTCCGGTCGGCATTTGGAACACTTCTTCAGTCTGCCATAACAGCGCGGCCCGCTCGGTTGGGTTCTCGATCGCGATCACCGCCCCAGACAGACACGTTCGGCTTCCCAGCGGGTTCCCCTGTGCGCACGATTCCCGGTTTCCCTCCTCGCTCGTCGCCCCGCCCTGCATCTCCTACACCTACCTATCTTCCCTACCTACCTCTGAACCGGTTCGCAAAGGGGCCGTGCGGTGCGCATGTTTTCTTTCGCTTCTGTGTCGCCGGGTTAGTGCTTTCGACGGTCGCGCCGAGTGTCCACCCCGGGTGTAGCTGTTTGTGTGTGTGTGTGCGTGTGTGCGTACGTGGTTGCTGAAAGTCGGAAGAACGTGGTGTGGCCGCAATTTCCGCGCGCGATTCACTGGCCGAGGTGTGGTCCAGGCCGCGATCTTCAACCAGCCCCGTTCCGAGCGTTCCGATGAACCTCCCGCCTGGAGTGCAGACGGTTCCTTAAGAAGGTGCGAACTTCACCCCGTTTCTCGGTGGGGGGGGGGGGAGGGGGAGAAACCGGAGGGATTCACCCAACCTATAGGGCAGGGAGGGAGCTGTAGTTTTCAAGGTTCGGAAGAAGTGCTTTCTCCTGCGACGCGATCGTGCAAAACGAGGGGGGATTTTGGCGTGAAAAAAAAAAACATGGAACCCACACCCGGAGTGGCGTACCAGTTACTTATTCTAATTATCAAGTGGATTAAAACGCAAACGAGGCCTAGCGTGGCGAATGGAAGATCGCGTTCAGCTTTTGCACGGTGTTCGATTATTTTTGTGCTGGTTTTGCTTCCTCTCCCTCTCTCTCCCTCTCCGCTGTACCCGATCTTTGTGGCAGCAAACTGTGCCTGAATGCTACGGTCTAATGCAGCTCGAGAAGGAAACCACATGGAAGCAGCATCAGCTGACGCACGCCTGCAGTGGGATGTGAGGGGGGAGGCAATGCAAAACATACGCAAAAACATACCCACCCGCAGGCATCAGCCTCCCCCTCTTCCACAGCCTTCCAGCATGCTTTAAACGGAAACAAAACACAAGAACTAAAATCAAACCGGTTCCGCACCATTATGGTTCTCATAAATCATAGTGCTCCCCATCGCCGTCTGCTTGGGGTGCAAGTGGTTTCGCTTGCCGACGAGACGAGAGTTTTACGCCTGCAACCGTCCTTCTAACGGCGGTTCGGGAATCGAGGTTTCCGAGGCAGCAAGAGGGTGAATCGTGCGCCTGATCCAGGCCAGCCGTCGCATGACAGAGCTTTCGGGCCGTTTTCGTACGCACCGTGTGCGAACACTTGCCGGAGTTCTTTACCATGTAGCTGCGAAAATAAAAAAAAACTCAACCAACACGAAACAAGCCCCAGCCCACCCCATAAGTGTGCCGTGCTGGAGGAAGCGGCTCAGTTCACTCGCAGGGAAGATGTTTCCAGACTGTGTGGCGAGGCGAGGAACGGCGAAAAACTGTACGGTTCATGTAAATGTGACCGAGTTTCGTTCGGGTTTTTCGTTTGCGCTGCCTGTTTCCTGTGCAGCAGATGCAACTCCGCCTGAAGCTTCCGCCCAAGGGTGCAGCACGCCTGACGTAATGGTGCGTTCGATGGGCTGGCGTCGCGATCACTTTTCGGGCGCAATAAATTAGGCTCCATGCGAGCCTGCCCGGCGAATGTTTCTTTTTTTTGCGAATGTCTAGAAAACAAAAAAAAAGAGCATTATACCTCCATTCAATTCGCACTGGTGCAAAAACGCATGGGACCTCATGGGAAATGTGTTTTCCAGTCGTCCACCGGGACATGTAGTAGGCCCACCTTGTCAAGATTAATTCGCCAGAATGGACAATTGAGCCCTCTCTTCGTTTCCCTCTGGTCCTCCAACTTATCTTCTCCACACCGCGGAAACACACAGCAACACAATGGTGTGGAAAACAAAGGCACCCATTTTTCCGCTTGCAAGCATTTGCATGCTTTTTTCCCCTTTCGGACGTGCGGCGTGCTGTCAACACTGGCAGGTACTGCACTGCACGGCCGGATTACCGGGCGATCTTTTCTCTTGCGCTGCGCGATGCTTTGCCTCAATTTATCGCTTTCGTGCATAATTTGGCTTAAAGAAAGACATCGAGCAGACAGACACACACAACCACTCCGAGAGGAACGGAGGGAAGGCCATAAAAGCAAATCTCTCAACCTCTGCGGCTTGAGAAGACTTAAGCGAAAAAAAAAAAAACAAAGTAAAAACGTAACTACACCGATTGTAATGCTTTTGTTTTCGAAAGCATGAGTTTTGACATGGCGAATGACCGTACCGATGCGGCCGAGGCCCGATTTATTTACTCACATTCCCGGGGCGAACAAAAGGGAAATTTTTTGGACCTCGGCAAGTGCATTGACCACGCTCGTTCGGGTGCAGCATTTGGCGGACTGGTGTTATCACTATTAGAGATGCCCGTGGCTTTCCTCCACTTTTGATCGGTGAAGTGTGAAAGTGTTTTTATTATTCCTTTTCCTGTCTGTGCCCCCTTACCCCACGCACACTGGTGCTTTGGTTTCTCTACTCTTTTGCGGGACGATTCGATTTGAATATGGAGCATAATGCATGTACCGAAAACAAAAGATGGCAAGGTGGACAATGTTCGCTGCCCGGACGCCCCTGGACGCCCGGAACGGACCGCACCAGTCAGATGATTGTGCACGCGTGTTGGCGCACAGTGCATTGTGCGCTCGGTCGTCTTTCACTTTTTTCGCACAACCATTGCGAAACCTTACTTTCCCCGGGCGAGGGTTTTAGCGGTTTTGTGCGATTTTGTTTTCGATCGATAAGTGATAGGGAAGTTTTGCATGGTGTGTTTGCGGTGTAGGGTAAGGTTTGTTTTGCACTTTGCTTGTTTACTAGCCAAAGAAAAAGGAAACCAAGAACCGTAAAGGCGATTGATTTATTTCGATCGAAAGAATGGTACGAACGCTATAAACTGATAGCTAGATATCGGGTAGGTAGCACTGGCAAGAGCTGTGATGTTTCAAATAAGAGAAGTTTGGTTTAAAATGTCATACATGTTAAGGAGTTTTGGTAGCTCAAATTATGTTAGTAGAAAGGAATGGTTTAAATTTTAATTTAGTTTTTCGTTCATCAATACTCAAGGTTTATAAGGTTTTTTAGATTACCAATTTTAAATTATCCAGGTTTAAATTCAAATTCAAATTATTTATTTACAAGAAAATATATCAAATTTATTGTTTTAACTCATGTTTATGGTTGGTTCTTGTTATTTGTTTTACTTCTTTAATTTTCTTCTATTTTGCTCATAATTAACAAATCCTTTTTGATCATTGGTGTGATGGTTCAGTTTAAAATTTGTTTTTTAATTTAATTTTAGTTTAGAGATTTTTATTTTTCACTTACGACTTGTTTTTTATGATATAT